>OMNV01025963.1:0-15549 GCA_900303265.1 Brotula barbata | reverse complement strand
AAACAATATGTTTTTCCACGTTACAACAATATATTTTCACGTATAACAACATAGTATTTATTTTGCCATAACGTGAAAATTATAATGTTATGATAACATAAGTTATCGCGTTATAACGTGAAACAGTTCCTGTTATAACAAGATAAATGTATATTGTTATAACATGGTAAGTTTGTATCTTGCAATAACGTGAAAATATGTTGCTGAAACGTGAAAACATCTGTTATAATGGTTAACTTTTTACGTTACAAGGTGAGAACAATCCGTTTTTCTTTTTCTGATGTGGCAGCAATGCACATCCGTACATATTCTCTCTCTCTCTCTCTCTCTCTCTCGTCCAGTATCATATATTGCGTGTCACAGGAGGAGCAGTATGTATCAATGCTACCATTACAATACACAACATAAAGCCACCAAAAAATCTTATTAGATTCTGTTCGCACATTACCAGCTGGGAGCGATTTAATCTGCCATCTTTGCGTACAAATCAAATAAATCACTTGAGATAAAGCGCTTAGCTTGAGTAAGTTTTTCAAGTTGATCCAGAAAATTTTGAAGAAATCCACAAATGATACACTTGATTGATTATCGTATTTATGTTTGGGTTTTTTTGAGAAAAGTTTTGTCATGCTAGAGTTACAGGTTTAACATTGTTGCCAGTTTTTCACAAACGTAGATTTCTAAGCACAACAAACTCACATTCTATTAAAAACAGTAAAGTTCTGCCTCGTCTCACTGCATTGTCAGCCACGTAACTAACGAATAAATCAGCTTTAACGTTTCAAAACCAAAGCATTGTGCCATGAAAAATCACGATCTGTCCTTCCTGAGCGAGGCAGACTTGCCTCACGCTCCTTTTGAAGCGGACTTTCCCTTTAACCGGAGGGGTCAGCGCGGACACGGGAATAAATATTTCAGGTGACCGAGGGAAGGGCAGGGAGATAAAATATTAACAGACAAAAGATTATGGAGTTATTGTCTGATTGTCTGTTCAATACTGTAAGTATATGATAGAACTTTGAACTGTGCTTCTGATTACTGGTTACAATTCACGTTTGATAAGATAGCAATTGTATCGAGAGGGTTTGAAGTATCTCGTAAACAATGTGATTACTTTATGTGGACAAAAGACACATTTAGGGTTTCGTTTAAGAGGGATCGCAGCGGGTAAACACGATTAATAGGATCAACTGTCCACGTCGAATTTAGAAAAAAATCGGACATTTCTGGGACATTTCTTCGCATATCAAAGCGTTTTGTACATGTAGAAGTGTTGGGGTAACGTGGATGTGTGTGAACAGGCAGCCTGGTCCTGGGCCAATCCCTCGGTGAACAGCGCTGTACTACAGTAAGTCAACAGTCCATTTGAAAAGAGCAGACAGCGGTGTCAAATCTACACCCTTCCAATACAAAAAACGCGTGCGCTCGAAAGCTTTCAGACGCATCTTTGCTCTGTTTTAACACTTGTTAATGCTTAACCACTGCTAAAACACACTTTCTTCCTTCTATGCATCACCCGGCCCTCCATTCACACGAGTGTTTGCTTATGGGACTTGAAATAAAATCACAAGCTACCAAATGTTCAAGAGGGGACACGGGCTCATGTGAGCATCCGTAGAAAAGAACGGTATAAACGGAGAAAAGCGACAATGCAGCAAAAAATGACATCATCACACCTTTGATTTTTTTTTTTGATTTTTTTTTTTTTTTTTGATTTTTTTTTCCTGCTTGGGTGCCAAAAGGTTCTTCCTCTGTTTGCAGAGATGTTCAGGAATGCCCTGAACATCACCCATGAGCAATCATTTCCAGGCTTTCAGATAAGTCCCGTCAATTTGGGCTGTCAGCGTGATGGATTTAAAGCCGTGATAACCGTTTTATAAGACATTATCGCGCCAGTACCTCCTTTAAAACCTCGTGCCAATCCAATGAGAAAGAGAAAAAAAAATTGCTCACAGTATACTTTAGATTTCTCTGGTAATTCGCTAGGCACGTGCAAGGTCATCAATTTTGGGCGGGAATAGCAGACTTATAATGTAGATGCGGCCTACAAATCAATGTTCAAATTAGTGCAGGTTCCAGTACATGAGGGGGGAAAAAAAAAAGAGCCTGCAGTCACTTCTCGCTCCGGCAAAAAATGTATATAAGATACAGAAGCTGCGAGCAGAGCTCCTCATAGTGGCAATAACTATTAGTTTTGCTAATTATTAATAGAAAATTACTTTCAAGATGAAAGAGATCGTCGAGGTTATAGCGCTTTTCCTCGGTTTTGCAGGCTGGATTTTGGATTACGTGTCGCTGGAAGATCAGTACTGGAAAGAGTCCACTCAGGATGGGAGCGTTATTGTGACATCCACGATCTATGAGAACCTCTGGATGTCCTGTGCCAGCGATTCCACGGGAATCTATAACTGTCGGGACTTTCAATCTCTTTTTGCTCTGCCGGGTAAGTAAAAAAAGAAAAAAAAGATGATTTTACTACACATCAGTGTGACTTTTAGAGAAAACAAGAGATCAGATGTTAAAAATGAAAAAAAGGTGACCGTTAATTTGGCAATTTATTCTATATGTTGTTGTTTTTTTGTCCTACTTTGTCATTACTGCTGTCAGATTCTCACTGACGGTTCAGCCGTAGCAGTGAATAATAGCTGAGTGTGCACTTTCTAATCTCTATTATTTTAATTCTTTAAACGGCCCAGACTTGCACTTTCATCTGCTTGATAGATCGAAATTATTGCACATGACGCAAACAGTTTATCTATTCTCCATAATCTCCATAGTATATATACTGTATATATATATATACACATCGCTGTACACTGTAATGAAATCTTGTACAACTCTGTAGTGTGCAAAGTTATGTTTTTGATGTTATTTCAACGTTTACTTTGAGCACATAGTTTGCAGTACGACTGTATTTTACATATATTCTACATTTTACGACTTCAAACATAAATCAAAACTTTTGGCTTTTTAAGGTGTTTGAATTGGGTGGAGTTATGTCATAAAAGGGTTTCTATTATTGTGTCATAGGGTATCTGCTATAATTATAATAATTGTAGTTATATATACTTACATAATTGATATATATAGACTAATATATTCATATATCTATATACGTAGATAGATAGATAGATAGATAGATAGATAGATGGATAGATGGATAGATGGATAGATAGATAGATAGATAGATAGAAAGATAGATAGATAGATAGATAGATAGATAGATAGATAGATGGATGGATGGATGGATGGATAGAGAGAGAGAGAGAGAGAGAGAGAGAGAGAGAGAGGGAGAGAGGGAGAGGGAGAGAGAGAGACAACATTGATGTGATTCGTCATGCATCTATTTGTGCTGCTAAAAATCTGTTTGGATTATTCACTAATCACCATGGCGACCCTCACATTACATGTAGTTTATAGGCTGCAGCAGCATTTCTACTTCAAATATGACAAGACAATGTGACCTCATCTCTTTATAAAGTCCACTCATCGTGGAGTGGAGGGAGACACTGACAAACATAGACTGAAACGTGGCCTTACTGGATCTCCTCAGGTTTTTGTTGTTTTGTGTAACTTTACTGCAAATTTAGAATCATTTTATTGACAAAAACATAAATGAATGAATGAATGAATGAATGAATGGAGCTTTCATCGTTTCCATGATGCGTCTATGTGGGGATGAAAAGTTATTTTTTTAAAGTTTTAAAAGCTCATATCTTCCCAGTGGATTACCTCTAAATTGAAGTTATTTCGTAGTAAATGATCCTCCCACCGTTTAAACACTTTAATCGGATGCAGCTGTGTCTCATTGTCAAGCTGCAGCTTCTATAAGAGAGACTACAGCTCTCTTGTCCGTGCGAGGACAAAGACCCGATCATCCTCAGGTCCTCCAGTGACGTCCAGCCCGGTCACGCCGACTCCATTCTTTCCTAACGGAAGCAGAGAGTATTGATTATTGGTTGACCGATTAAGGATTAACCTCGTTAGTCTCTGCACAAATATTTTGGCATCTATTAGATTAGAATAATGTTTAACTTGCTGAAAAGGAGTGGCTGGTCCGTGTGCACGTGAACACATGAGGGGCCTGTTGGTTTGTGACGACAGGAAGTCATCCGGTTATTGTCCCGTTACGCCAAAGAGCCTAAATTCACTCGAGGGCGTATGTGTGAAGATTAATGATGACAACTGAATTTATCATAAACACATTAACGAGCACAATTATTGTAATCCAGCACCAATGAAGTGTTGGTTCATCAGAGTTCGTACCGGTCTGAGGTCACGTGGGAGTGAAGTTCATCATTGTGTTGTTGTTGTTGTTGTTATTCTTCTTGTTATGTTGGTGTGCTGTGGGGTTTGGTGGACCTGTGGGGTTCGGTGGACCTGTGGGGCCTCTGTTCTTCAAACACAGTCCCTCCATGATCCAGAACATTCTCCCCCCTCCCATTATTAAAAGCCTAATTTCAGGATTCTGCCGTTCCTGGTCACCTTTGACCCTTTGCCCGTTCAGCGGTCGTGCCACTTAGCGAATACATCGACACTTGCCTCATTTGAGTGTCGTGGTGACCTTTGACCCCTTGACAAGGCATTTGACATTCTGAATCCTTGTTGTCTGCGTTGAAGCTGAATAGATTTTCTTTAGGGAACAACAACAATGACAGAGGAGACGTGAGTGTGAGGGGACACCTCGGGGGCCCCAACCTCAGCCACAGGCCCATTCTGAAGGACCCTTGAGGATTGAGGATCTCCACTGAGCCCCACCAGCTCAGTTTCCAGCTGGTTGAAAAGGGCGATGATCGTGTGATCATTATGATGGTTATTATTCGGTGATCATTATGGTGATCGGTGTATAATCTGTGGATTTATCATGACATCAGCAGATTCCTGTCAGAGTTCATGAACCACAACGTCCAAAGGAAAACCTTACCTCGGACTGTTCATACCGTCAGATCCAACCGTTGACCAACCGGAGTCAACAGAGGCTGATGGCAGCCGTGTAGCTGTGGGCGGGCCTAGGTGGGCCTGGGACCGCCCACGTAGCACTCAGGCCCACCCAGTCAGAAGTCTCCTTGATGGACGTCCACTGAACAGCAGTCAGTTCATTCTGTTTCAGTGATCTGACCACAGACCAATAAGATAACCTGATGTCTTCCTCCTGTTTCCGTATGATATTCATATTAAGAGGTCAGATTATTAGACTGTTATGTCTGATTTTAGTTCACGTTGGAGTTTGAGAACCTAATAAGAAGTTTTGGTTTTAGGGCTGAAACTTTCTTAAAATCAGGAATTGTTGTTAAAATGAATCCATAGAAAGTTATTAGCACTGAGAGAAGGTCGTGGGTTTGAATCCCAGTCCTCCTCCCCTCCTTCCTGTCTGTAGTCTCCATGTTCTCCTCCTGTTTCCTCCACCCACTAAAACATGGACGTTAGGTTAATCAGTCCTGACGGAGGACCAGGAGGAGGATCTGGACCTGGACCACGGAGACTGTTGTGTGTGTGTGTGTGTGTGTGTGCTGCCCACTGCTCCTCATTGAGGAGGGGTTAAAGTTCAGAGAGTTCATCAGTAAAGTACCCCTCTTTCTTCTTCTCTTCTGAATTGATTTCCCTGTTACTGAGTAAAGTAGACGGAGACGGTCCAGGGTCTCGTTTCAGTCCAGCTCAGTAGCCATCTTGGACTATTGATGTCTCAGAAACAACACGTCACATAAAGCATTTTAATTTTTGTTCATTTTTCATGATGTTGTTTCTTTATCCACCTGGTACTTCCTGTTGATTGTTTTGTTCTAACTTGTTGTTTCTAATGTTATTTTGAGGACAGCAGTTGAAATAATTCTTTATTTAATGCCTTTTATCATCCTCAGTGATTCTTTTAGACGTATGTAATGACTGCAGTGCTGCGTTATGGTTTAAATCATCAAATAAATTCATTCATTCATTCAAGTTCATTCATTTCAGTGAGACGTTGGAAAGTGAAACCACACGTTCATCTCCAGTACTTTAGATACTGTGGACTGTCTGAGCCGTGACTACATCTCAGAGAGAGTGTTGGTCTCTGAGCTCTACGGGTACCAGGAACATTCAGGGCACTGCTCTTATTGGCCTTGGACCAGCTGAGGTTGGAGGATCACTCTGATCCCCCAGTGCTGCTCTGTTCCATCTTCATGACAAAGTCCCGACTCCAAAGGTTTGAAAAGCTCTTTTTAATCTGTTCCTTTGGAGATGTTTCTATCTTAACATGATTCTTGCAGCTTTGTTCCTTTTGTTCCTCATTAATGATCCTTCTTGGGACCTGCTCTGGGTTCCAGCCCCAAAGTGTTCCTGATCCTCAAGGATCCACATCAGTTTAATGTTAACGACTTTTAGGTGATGTTTAATTTATGCTTATCTCATCTCATCTCTCACTCACTATCAGAGTGTTTGTTTTTATTATTGTAAAATATGAAAGGTTTCCTCCTCTTCTTCTTATTTGTGCTGTTCATGTCGTGTTGTGTATTTATTTTGTTATTTTGTTATTTGGTTTATTGTTTATTGTGTCCCGTGTCGTGGCTGAAATAGGAGTTATGGACGTGACGTGACAGAGTGAGGCCGTCGGAGTGACATCACATGGACAGACTCAGAGCGTGTGGACGTTACCTGCTCCGCCGACAGCTCCTGGTTCACCGCTCCGCCCTTTTTGTTGACTTGCTTTCCTCCCTTTTTCTGACTTGCCATCTTTTCTACTCATTCCGAGTACACATTGGAGGCTTTATGTAGGTTCATAACATGATGTCATCCCAAATAAAATGTCATGAAACATGTCATCACGTGTTCCAGTTCAGCCTCGTGCCTTTGATCATCTGGGAAACGTGATGATGTCATACCCGTTGACGCTGGGCCGGTGGGTGGAGCCTCCTGAGTGACAGAGTGAGACTCTCGTCATCGGAGGACAGTCATTGAAGGGTCACAGTGACAGTGACCTCTCGCTATGATGTCAGTTCAAGGGCCACGTGCAGCCCTCAGAGAGGTCGCTGTCGTGGTTTGGGTTTTGTGTGTGTGTCTTTTTGTCTCTCCGTCCCCCCTCCCCTCTGTGCTCCTCCTCCCTGCACCGTGTGCGTGGCAGGAGGCGTGGCCGACCACTCTCTCTCTCTCCCTGTGAGTGGCAGACGATCTCCGATCTCCATCTGTACCCGGTCAGGACTCCACCCCTGTGCCAGATAGTTCCGTCTTGTGTTATCCTGACCTTTTTGCGTGTGTGTTGCCCCGTGTGTGTGTGTGTGTGACCTTCCCCCACCTGGTGCCTCTTGTGCCTTTTTTCAGTCACCAGCTCTGTTGTTTTCCTGCCGTTGTTCTGTCACTCCCTCATATTCAAACTCTTTAACGTGCCCCCAGTCCGTCCCCAACAGCTGGCCCAGTAAAACCAAACCAATTTGTCAGGTTTCTGATTATTATTATTGAATTATGTCCGTATTTTAGATTGGAGTATTTGTATTCCCTGGGTATGGCCTGCAGCCAAAGATGGCTCCCCTGTTTGTTCCTGGAGCGTGTGTGACCCTTTTTTCCTGCCGTCTGCATGTGTGAGTCCATTACCATTAAAACAAAAATTAAAAGCACAGACTCAGACTACTTCATGTCAGTGTCCCGGCAGGAACGCATGCTGAAATGTCCTGTGATATGTGAAAGTAAAAGTGATTCCAATAATCTGATGAAACCAGAACACTGACATGTTCAAGGTCCAAGGTTTTCTTTCTGTCACATCCATCGTTCATTATCGATACAGAGATACTTTATGAATCCCCAAAGAGATTCAAGTCATCCAGCAGTTAACATGGGAAGAAAGATATAAATAACAACAAGTAAACAACTCACTGCCCACAGTGTAGAAGAGACTAAAGTAAATATGGGTATGAAGATGTACAGAAAACGTGTTTAAATGTCAGCGTGAATCATATCGAGAAGCAGAGACGAAGGACGGTGTCATGTAGAGTGGGATGATGATAATAATAATGATAATAATAATAATAATAACCTCCCTGCTAGAGTTTTGAGGTTAAAATCAATGTTATGTTTAACAGCATCTGTCCTTTATTTACATCTGCAACAAGTTTCAGTTATACACAAGATTACATTGAAGAAGGAAACCAGACCCTGATATCAAAACAGGAAGAAGCTGTATAAAAGGGAAAGGGCCTGAAAATGAAAGTATTGGGCCCTACCAACATGTTGATCTATTTTTGGTATTTCTTTACCAGAAGAGTACACAAACACACAAAATATCATATTAAAAAATATCATATTAAAATAAACTGGGAAGAACTGGCAGTCGGGAACTGGTACGGTGGTCTACCTATGTTACCGAGGGGGTTGGGGTGGAAACGGGACGGGTTCAGGTATCTGGGGGTCTATCTGGGCAACGAGGAGACGGAGAATAAAAACTGGGAGGGACTTATAGAGAAGATGAGTGGGAGGTTAAAGAGGTGGAGATGGCTGCTCTCCCAGATGTCCTACAGAAGGAGGACTCTGGTCAGCAACAACCTGGTAGCTTCAGCACTCTGGGACCAACTGACCCACGTAGAACCACCCAGAGGTCTACTGACTAAACTACAGTTGGGGACAAGGCCTGGTCCACCTGGAAAGGAGAGCAGCAACTTTTTGTTTCCAAGTCGCACAGAAGTAACTTTTTTTTGAAGGATGTTGTGTAATTTTAAGTCTAATTTTAATAAAAACAGACAAACTTGGACTTGACAGTCCTTTGTTTTTTATGGATCCTAGTTTTTTAGATCTGTCATCTCTGCCTGATTTTTTATAAAAGTGTTTTAAAGGCGTGGCACCTTTTTAACAGACACCCAGAACCCACAGTCTCTCTAGACTGGCTCTTGGAGGAGTCTTTCATTGGTGGATCCAGACTGGACTTAAAGGACCATGGAATCCCAGACATCCAACACATCCTCTGTGCCGCAGGGGTACTAAAACTTAATCAGATCGTGGATCCAGCTGGACTCGGGAAGGAGAGGAAACCCCAGACCGAGAGGACCCCTTTCCAGATGTGGTCCTATCCCCAAACCTGAACGTCTGTTCTGGGATCCTTTTGGATACTAAACAGAGGAAAGTTCTAGACTTACACACTGTAAATGGGAAAATGATTTAGGATCTTTTTACTGTTTTAGAGCGTTTGTTGTTTTTTTTCTTTTCATGAAGTTTGGTCCAAAGCTGCTTTTATCTTCGGAGCAGGATACAGAAAAACAAACGCAACAAAGTGGCAACTTTTAAACTTGATCATTGGTGAAGCAAAAATGTCAATATACATGAACAGGAAGAGAAAAATAGAAGGGAAACAGGAACAGGAAGTTGTCTCTGTGTTCAGATCTCTGGTCAAATCAAGAGTCTACGTCAATTTCAGATTCCACGAGCTGATGGAGAACATGTTGGTGTTGACGCAGCAGAGGAGCTACGATGATGTCATCTGTTTTGAAATCATTTGATCTCCTCTCGACGTTCACAAATACTCATCGAGAATCAGTGACTCTAGATTAAAGTTACTTTAGAAAGTCAAAAAAAGTCTCTGTCTATCTATCTATCTATCTATCTGTCTGTCTGTCTGTCTGTCTGTCTGTCTGTCTGTCTGTCTGTCTGTCTGTCTGTCTGTCTGTCTGTCTATCTGTCTGTTTGTCTGTCTGTCTGTCTATCTGTCTATCTATCTATCCATCCGTCCATCCATCTTAATCCTGGTTTCTCTGTGTTTTTAAACTTGGTGATTGTTTCAGTATTCTAAGAACTGGACAAATACTATGATAGTACTACTACTTATGGTTTAGAGGTTGTTGGCGAACCAGCTTCTATCTGCAGAGCTGCCACCTACTGGACTCCTCGTGCCCTTGACGATGACACCATACGTTGGATGACATCATCTCACTCCCCAGGATAAATGCCGAGCTCATGCTGTGGTGTTTCTCTTCAGATCGGATGAGCCTCTAATTAGAGATCTGGAACAGAGAGAAGATGAGTCAGAAGAAAGGAAAGGGTAAAGGTGCTGCCAGCAAGAAGCAGGCGGCAATAAAGAACGAGCAGGAGCAGGTAAGACAGAGTGAAAAGGAAAGAATAAAGAATTTAACAGAACTAGTTAACAGGATTTGATTTCATATACTGACAGAGTTAAATATATCAAACAAAACAAAACTATCCACACAGACTACTACATGTACATATATTGTATAACATATATAATGTATTCTTCTTCCTGCTCACATTAATATGTGCAATAATAAGAGCGTGTAAGCCTCATATGACAGTAAATAATGATATGACATAATGACATGACCTTTGTGTTTGTATGGTGTGGATCGATGTAAGAAAAGCTGAAAAAAGAGACACCGATAACCAGAGTCACATTCTTTTTCTGTGTGAGCCGACTCGGCCCATTTATTGCTGAGATATATAAACTCTTAATATTGTATATATCATATATGAAGTTAGCCTGTAAAGTCCATACATATAACTACAGCACAGCACTCCAAAGGGTCACCATTGAGTGACCTTTCCCTGCTCTTGGGCTCATCTTGTGCTCGTCTTGTGGTGTCGTGGTGTCCTTGTGTCGTGGTCCGCCCCGTCCTGTATTCGGGATCCTTTTGGTTCTGGTCAGCTGTGGATTTGTTTTACAGATCTCATCTCTGCAGTGTGGAATGATGCTTTTTCAGTTTTTTTGTTAAAGCCTAAACACAAAAGTTCATAAAAAATATATGATTTTGTGATACTACACTGTCTTTGCTGCAACGTCTTGACCGGATCCTGTTGTATTTTGGACGACTCACTTTGGGTCCGTCACAGGCATCATAGTGAAAAAGGACCATCGTAACGGTCTGGCTACACGTCCAACCTTTGTGATTCTGATAATATAGTGTTTTTGAATCGTAGAGACATTGATTATTGATTCAGGTCCTTGTTGGTGTTGTTACATATTAACAGGTGTTCCTAATATTTGATCTACCCAAATCACATGAGGGGGACTGAATATTGGAAACACGTCTCAGCAGGCTAACACCATGTGTGACGTCAGCTTCGACACGTGGCAAAGGCCTGTGATAGGTCCTCATGACAGTTGACCACAAAAGGGCCTCAAGGGCCAAATTATTTGGAGCCCCTCCGTGCCAGAACATTAGTGCCCTGAGATTGGCAGCCGTGTAACAGTGCCTGAGTACAGGTAAATCCAGCCCCCCTTCAGTCTTAGACATTTGAAATCCTGTGGTTTTGGTAATTGCACATTATAGAATGTAGTCATTTAAATAAGGCCGATGTGTGTCACTGTCCTGGGGGCCTCACCCCACCAGGACAAGGAACTGTGTAACCTCGTCGAGGTGTGGCAGCTTAAACCTACCTAGTGCCTGCCCGGGCTCGGTGCATGGGGAGCCTTTGACCCCTGGGGGGCTTACGGCACTGGGATGGCACAAATGAGCAGTTCCGCTCGAAGCGCCTGACTTATGTCAGGGCTTCGCAGCCCCACCAGCTGACTGGCCATCGCGGGGCCAAGTACCCAGCATGGTGAAATAAATCAGTTACGAAACCAACCAAAGCAACCAGATTAAACCAGACGGACCTTCTCGGCAACAGACCTCTGCCTGCCCCTGGACCACGACATTTGGATCTCCGCCATTCAACTCGCATTGCCTGCTGGAATGTCCAGACATTCCTGCGTCCCGGCTATGCAACACTACTCTCCTGCGAACTCTCCAAGCACAACATCACCCTTGCTGGCCTTTGTGAGTCACGCTGGTGTGGAACTGGAGAGACCACTGCCGGCGACCATCTTTTTCTCTGGAGTGGCCCAAATGATGGGAGAAGCCTCTACGGTGTAGCCCTAGCCATCCTGCTATACCGGAGGAAGTCCATCATCAGCTGGAAACCAGTTAGTGATAGACTGCTCTCTGCCCGTCTCCTACACCAACATGGGAAGATGACAGTCATTGTCGCCTACAGCCCAACCGACGTCACCCCAGACCAAGCAAATGACACCTTCTACAACCAGCTACAAGATGCCATCCAGGCCGCCCCCCCCCCGACGACATTGTCATTGTCCTCACCAATGCCAATGCGACAATCTCCACCCAAGATCTCACCCTCCCAACTGTAACAGGTCCCGTTTTTGTCGACAGCACCACTAATGATAGCGGCCAACGACTATACAACCTATGCAGAGCCACCAACCTCTGCATTGCCGATTCCCCGAAAGCGGATCCATCACTGTACTTGGTACAGCCCTGATGGAAAAACAAAAAAAGCCATCGACCACATCCTCATATCCTGCTGATGGAAAACATCAATCACCAACTGCCGTGTCTTCAGAGGTGCACAACTCGGGAACACAGACCGTCGCCTGCTGATAGCCGACCTGTGGCTGAAGCTCAAGGCAGGGGCATCAAAAAATGCCTCCCCGAGGCTCGACTCCTCTCGCTTGCAAGACCCGGCCATCATGGAGTCGTACAGGTGCTCCATCACCAACTGGTTCAACGCTCTGACCAGTGGGATATCTCAGGACTGGCCCCACTTCAAAGCTGAGGTCATTGAGGCTTCCACAGAAACCATCGGGCGAACAAGACCTGCCCCTAAGAAGCCCTGGATATCCCCAAAAAAAACCAGGGAGGATGAACCATTTTAGTTGAATTTACATGGCCAGCCGCAGACCGAGGGAAGACTCTTCAGCTTTCTATGCTACATTTTAGTTTTGAGGTGAACACAAAGTTTAGTTTGGCTCTTGTGTGGATTGGTGACACATCTTTTATTATTTTGAAAGGAGTACTTTACAACAAAACCACCATGTGGACATCAGAAGCAGGAAGTCACTTTTTGTCCAGTTTGTCGTGAACCCCAATAACCTGCCAAAAGAAGCAATGGAGTCTAAAAGAGGCGTCATCAGTGTCTAAACTGATGAGTGTCTCCACGCCAGCCACCACTAGACCCTCAATGCTCGGTGGTCTCTTATTTTGAGGCTCCCTTGAAACATCAAAGACGGCGGGCGAGAGAGGTCGGCCCTGTTGAACTGAACCGTATTAGTTGAGTTAGTTGGGAGGTGTTCCATTAGTGTCACTGTTAGTTAAGATGGAACACTTAGGACTGGCATATCTTAGTTTCAACCTCTGCAGTGATTCAAAAACGTACGACCGTTGGACCTGATCCGAGGCCGTGTGTGTGTCAAGGGATAAAATTGCCGCTACCCTGGTTTTACTGCGATCAGCCGAGATTCTATCGAGCCGCCTGACGTCCGAGGAAGAGAACCTGCTGGGGATGAACAGGGGAGTACAGTTCACTGTAGAATTCTTTAAAATGATGGTTTACGTCTCTGGAGTTGGTTGGCAGGATGGCCACCTTGGATCTGACGTAGTGGTTGACCTGGAAGCCTTAGCGGAGTCCCCCGGGTTTTCCCCTGATTCAGATAGTTTTTGTCTAAATTCTGAGAATGCTGTTGATTTGACTGCCCAGAATACAGTTGTACTCACATCTAAGCTTCATGATTTGATTGGATTCCTCAGATATTTTTGAGGCTTGGTACGCTGTTTTAAGAGCGCGGAGATCGCTGCTCTGTCGCTTCCTTAAAGACAGATTTATATGAATTTATGTCCCCATGCATGAGAACCTCGAATGTCTCCCAGAACGTGGAATCCAACACTTTGCCATCGTCATGATCATTTCTATGAAGATTTTTTTTGGGCCTTTCCTGCTTTATTGTGATAGTTCCAGGTCAGAGACAGACAGGAGGCCTGAGAGAGAGAAGATGACATGACGAAGAGCTGGAATCGAACGTTACATGCGTCACACTGGAAGCAGTTGGTGGTGATGTTTTCTATAAATGTGTGTGACGGTAAGCAGGGAGGGGTCAAAGGGCCAAGTGCCAAATCAAGATCTATGGTGCTGAGGAAAGGGAAGGTGGAGGACAAGTTCCGGTTTAACATCACAGGCACAGCCATCCCAACTATCACAGAGAAGCCAGTCAAGAGCTTAGGCGAGGTTTTTGACTGCTCTCTGAGAGACACAACATCTATCCAGGCGACCTGCACTGAGTTGGATGGCTGGCTGAAATCCGTGTACAAGTCAGACCTACCTGGGAAGTTTAACGCATGGGTCTACCAACATGGCAATCTTCCCAGGATCCTGTGGCCCCTCCTTGTCTTCGCGGTCCCCATCTCAACAGTTGAGACCTTGGAGAGGAGGGTCAGCAACCACCTCCGAAGATGGCTTGGACTACCAAGGAGCCTGAGCAGCACCGCACTCTATGGTAAAACCAACAAACTACAACCGCCTTTCAAATCCTTGGAGGAGGAATTCAAGGTAACTAGAGCCAGAGAAGTGGTTCAGTACAGGGACTCAAGTGATCCGAAGGTGGCTAAAGCAGGGATCCAAGTGAGGACTGGCAGGAAATGGAGGGCAGAGGAAGCGGTTCAAGAGGCAGAGGAAAGGCTGCGTCACAGGAGCCTGGTGGGAGTGGTCACACGAAGCCGAGCTGGGTTAGGATCCTTTCCAACTCCCCAAATGAACACCAGGGGGAAGGAAAAGCGCCGTCTTGTTCAGGAGGAGGTGAGAGCAGCAGTGGAGGAGACGAGAACCTGCAAGGCAGAGGGAATGAAGCAACAGGGAGCTTGGACGAGATGGGAGAATGCTGTTGAGAGGAGAGTGACCTGGGCTGAGATTTGGAAAGCCGAGCCTCACCACATCAAAGTCCTCATCCAGGCAGTGTATGATGTGCTTCCAAGCCCGTCAAATCTGCACACATGGGGCAGAGCCAAGACTCCAGCATGCCCATTGTGTTCCAAGCGAGGAACCCTGGAACACATCCTCAGTTGCTGCACAAGGGCACTTGGAGATGGACGGTCCAGGTGGAGGCACAACCAAGTCCTGAAGACCATTGCGGAAGCCTTCAGCGCAGGACTGGCGTGGGCAAAGCAGTTCAGACCTTCCAAGAAAACCATCGCCTTTGTCAGAGCTGGGGACAAGCCAACTCCGGCCTGAAGAATATCATCTGCAGGCATCCTGACGTCTGCAAGAGACTGGCAGTTGTTGGTGGACCTTGAACATCAGCTGAAGTTCCCAAGCCATATAGCAGTCACCACTCTGCGACCGGACATTGTCCTTGTGTCTGAGTCCACCAAGCAAGCAGTGCTGCTGGAGCTGACAGTCCCGTGGGAAGATCGCTTGGAAGAAGCGTTTGAGAGGAAGCTCTCCAAGTATGCAGGACTGGTCAGCGACCGTCAGCAGGCTGGTTGGAGAGCAAGGTGTCTCCCTGTGGAGGTTGGCAGAGGATTTGCAGCCCGTTCCTTGGTCAGTGCCTACAGTATTTTAGGCATCGATGGACAGAGAAAGAGGAGAGCCACCCGCAGTACCACCAATGCGGCAGAGAGAGTCTCAAGATGGCTGTGGCTCAAAAGAGGAGAGCCATGGAGTCAGAGTGGCTAGCTAGCCATCTGGACACAAGCTGGGGTCTGATCATCCTACCTGGTCACCTGGAGGAGGGCGGATGATGTTGAGAGACCTGAAACACCCTAAGATTCCAGGAACATCACTGATGATGTGTCCAGAGGCATCAGTAGATTT
>OMNV01025962.1:0-40108 GCA_900303265.1 Brotula barbata | reverse complement strand
TTTTGTATATTTATTTATTCATTATGATTTTTCTTTTTGTATTCTATCTTGTATTTTTACTATTTATTTTTATGCCTTTTATTCACGGCATGTGAAAAGGCCTTTCAATTTATACAACGGCCATTAAATAACCCTTAACTGATCGCCTTAAGGTGGACTTAATAAATGATATTTATTTCAGACTTGTTTGATTTAAAGTGATAATCCTTTTTTTTAATTTATAAAAAAATCCTTATTTAACTTCAAATTTTCACACACACACACACACACCAAACACACATCCTCCTGGTTGTCTGTTACACCTGTTACTTTAAACCCCGCTTCTCATAATCAAGTGTGATTACCCACACCTGAAAGGATTTTAAATCTCACAAAATGCTGCTAATTCCCAGATTATGAGAGCAGCAAATGGCCGACGGAAATAAAAATCTGAGTTGAAACTGAGAGCCCGATAAGAGACAGGAGTGGACACAAGCAGCGGCTGTGTGCATGGAGCCCAGGTTGTCTGTGCATACCTCTGCCAGTGCCAAAATGATTAAACAAACCCCCCCTTTGTGAGCAGCAGCCTTGATTGCTCCGACTTGTATGTACCCTCACAGGAAAGTGCCTTTGGTGGTGCCAAACTTCACTTTCCCTGTTAAAACATTGCTGCTGTCAAAGCTGTTTTTACTCCCCTGAAAACTAAATTTGTCACGCCTCTCGTAGGCATTCGGGAGAATGGGCACGATTATTTATGTGAAAAATAAATACTGAAACATTATCTGTGTTAGTGGTCACAGAATGCTGACACCAATCAGTTTTAAACAAGAGCTTATTTTCAGTGCCACAATAAGAGTGGAAATACCATTGTTGTGGCTTACGCAACGCAGGAAACAATAAATCATTCGATATTTCCAAAAAAATTATAATTGTTTAATGTTCTTCATAAATTTTCACCCTAATTATTATTAATAATATTATTACACCTGAATGACTGAATAGTAGGGGAGAAATCTACGACTACATCATCATGAGGAACAGAGCGAGAACGCTAACAACTTATGAGGTGAACAATGCTGCCCTCTAGTGGTGATGTTCTGACCTGCAGTGCCTCAAAAACTATTTCATTCCCAAGCCTTTGCTGTAGTTTGAGACAAAATAAGTTAAGTTAAGCAAAAAAAGAGCTAACGGGTTCTTACAGTTGTGTCTGTTCCATGAAATTCACAAACATGCATAATTCTACTTTATATATATTTATATATGTTATCTTATATACCTATTAAACCCAGGGAACCACCGACTGACCCAAATGCACTCATTTTGAATTACATTGAAATGCCCAAAATATACTAAATAATTTTTATGGGAAAATTATGATCATCTAAAATTAAAAGAATTTTAAGTAAAATTAAAAATCTACAGCTTTAAAAACCTAAGGGTTGCTTTAAGGGATTTTGGGTCTCTTGAAAGGATGTGCTGTTTTCTATGTGGCATTCTCAGTTTGTTAAAGGTTAGAAATGTGAAAAGACCCAAAGAATTTATCCAAAGTCCTTTTTAAACAACCCTGAAATATTTACCACTCAATGTTTAAGCTGTTAAGCAGACAGTCTATAAAAGCCTATGATGCGACTTCAAAATTTTGTAAACCCTGAAAAAGAAACTTACCTTGATTTTCAGAAAATGTTTATTACAAAAATACAAAAAATTGTCAGATGACGGATCACCCATTGAACATTTTGGATTATTTTCATTAAATGTGACAATCATTACCTGTTCCTGTTTAAAAAATAATAATGACAATAAAATTTTGCAATTTTCCACAGTGTTCTTTGGTATTTTTCAATAATGGTGTCTGACCTGACATTCAAGGGAAAATGATGCAAGCACACGGTGTGTCACACTGTGTCACAGGGCAACGATGTTCACGTTTACCGACACCTAGGGAAATATTAGCAAGGCTACGTCAGCTGGAGGTGGATGAGTAGACAAACCTAAAAAGACAAAAGCAGAAAACAAAAGAAAAAAAGTGTTGTCACTACCCAGAAACTAGTCCAGTAGCGAGCAGAGCTTCAAATATGCAACAACTGCCAACATCTTGTTGTCCTACAGCTCAATGTTGGTGTAGATGTTGATGCAGCTGTACTGCAGTTTTACTGCATCTTCTATCAGAGTTCCCTCTCTTTCCTAGCAATGATTTCCAAGGACATTTTCAGTGATGATCTAACCAGTATGACAGACAATGACTGCACCATACACTAATAAAAGAAGATATTTCTCATTATTACTTTCACTATAGACAGAGAAAGGGTCAAAAGTCGTTTAGTCAACATAGATTTCACGTCCCCTTTTAACTGACTCTTCTTATCACTTTATCTCTCCATACTTAAACCCCATTTAACATCGTGTTTGAAGAGACACAGCTAGCATAACAAAGCAGCACTGTTAGCTAGGAGTGGACTTATCGATCCCCAAAATATCGATACAGCGATACTACATCTCACGTTTGAAGATTAACTCCTGTGTGAACAGGATCGATAAGAGTTTAAATTTCTCTTTTCTACATTGTGCCCATTTCGTCGAAGAGTAGTGCACTCTACGCAACGACGTTCCGTTGTCATGGACACAAATTTATGTCGCTCTCTTTGCTTCTCTTGTCTGAACCGTTCTTAACCAATCATCACTCCTCATGCGTACACTCAACCAATCAGAGGCAGAGAGGGGCGGGTCATCCAGGAACTAATGTAGTTATAGAGCTTTGTTTTGTAATTTACACTTATGTATCCCAAAATAACGGTGGGCACTTTGTATATAAAACAAAACAAAACAAAACAAAAACCATACAGAGCGGAAGTGCCGTCTTTATATGTGTGTGTCAGAGTGGAGCAGATTTATATTAAATTTTTTGGGAATAGATTGACTAGTAGTTTATTCCAAAGGAAAGGAAAATAGAAGAATGTTGAAATATTTTTCCCCGCAACATTTATTTTTTATGTCATATTATTCTACTTATTCATTGATTTTAGTTAGTTTTAGCCGGGTGTTAATGCTATGTTTTCATTAGCACCATGACTTCAGTCTGAACTAGATTAAGACTATGAACAACAGAGATGTCCAGATTGTGACTGATGAATTAATGGCTGCTCTTCTTCCAAATTCAAGAGGCTCAAATTCATGGTATGAGACGATGAGAATCAGATTGAAAAAAAAAATGTAAACAGAAATGCATGGTTATGGCCAGTTTGAGAGAAATGTTTAGCCTTGGCAGGTTTGGGCTCCTCGAGTTCGCCCTTTTTAAAGACTGCTGTCATGTCCATGGTTGGCCACTAGATGTCGCCTGCTTCTGTCACAAAGAATTCATCATCTTGCCTGAGCAGCATTTGGAGTTTGACTGTTATTACTTATGGTGATCAACTTGAAATAAAAATCTTAAAATAAACACGTGGTCCATACATATTTTGATGATTTAAACTAAACTTGCTGTTTGGCATTGAGACCATGCTTGAGTAATGCAGATAAAACTAATCTTACGCTACACACACCAAAGTTTTGACTTGCCAATTGTCATTTACATAAATCTCAGGATGGCTGTTCATGAACGTCACATTTTACTACACATTTACGTGTGGACTTTAATCTAAATTGTGTGCAGAGTATCTTCTTCATTCATTCATTCTGTAAACCACATGCAAGTTTGTGTCTGTCCATGTCCTACAGGTAATCTGAGACTACATCACTAGAAATGACTCACTGACACCGGGGATAGGCCAATTACAGCCTATTGACTTATAAAGCCTTCACAGTTTGTATGAATAGATCTTCGGGTATGACTTGTGAACTTTTTCATTGTTCTCATCTTCCTCTTTTCAGAAACGGCGAACACGCGTCCACGGCCTGAGGGTGGAAAATGGCTGAAATGACACGCAACATCACAGGAAGTAACTCTCACATCAGTTCCACAGAGGACGGGACAAAACCGAGCAACACAGAAAACAAGTAGGAACCCCTCGCTTCCTGTCCCACAGGGCGACAGGTGGAAACCGCGGCCGGTGGGGATTCATTATATCGGTGTCTGGAGCGCCCAAAGGTTCAACAGAAAACCCAGACCATGAGCTGCACAGATAATCATCTTTTTATTGAAGCATCAAGCTCATAGCACAGAGATATTCAGCACATCTTGACCATCGAAAGAACAGCAAAAGAAAGAATTAGAACAGCAAAGTTCAGTAGATCTCAATACATCCTGCAACTGCACCCTCTCACCCGGGGGAGGCGCTTCACACGCCCCCCTCCAAAAGCATGAACGCATCATAAAACGGAAGAAGAAGTGGGAAATAAATAATACTTAGCAGTAATTAATTCAATCAGCTGAACAGTTCGTCCCACACTTCAGAACAAACTGGGTTTCACAGTGGATTCACCATACAATGAACATGTGGACACAGGCAAAGAAAAAGAAAGAGGAGATTGGTCCGCGTCAAAATGCATTCCATACAAAAATTATTTTGTAAAAATCTTATTACCATTCAACTGCAAAAAAAAAATAATGGAAGAGTTCACTGTATAAAAAAAAAGAAGAAAAAAAAAACAATATTCCACACCAACAGGGCTAAAATGTACTTAATCCAAATACAGTTACCAAAAAAAAAACTTCATGTGTGTCACTCTGAGGACCTGTAACGGTCACGGCACATCGCACGATGTCACATGATGGGAAGTTGATGGATTCACGTCAGAAAACAGAGCAGTGATTGGTCCTCAGGAAGACAGTGAAACCACTCCACAAAGCCACAACGACAAACTGGAGGGAAGAAATTCCAAGTATCACCGCCCCCCGCGCTTACATGAATTGTACGACTTCTGTGGTCCGGATATCGCTCCGACGAGCGCTTTAAGAGATGGATGCACAGTGACCGCTAGAGGAGATTTCATGACAGAATTATGAGATTCCAAATCCTTCGCAGTGCTGGAAGCAGGCAAAAATCCCTTTCTCCTAAATCCAACGACCAAACCCCCACT
Source organism: Brotula barbata (assembly GCA_900303265.1). Classification (NCBI taxonomy): domain Eukaryota; kingdom Metazoa; phylum Chordata; class Actinopteri; order Ophidiiformes; family Ophidiidae; genus Brotula; species Brotula barbata. The sequence goes on along the minus strand of OMNV01025962.1, from coordinate 35,113 downwards.
CGCCCATTCCCTCATCGCCGCATCACCGCCAGCCTTTTCCGACCAAAAAGGTTCTGGAACTAGTTCCATTTGAGGAAACCCGAGTACTGCTACCACATCTGCTGTGTTCTTATCCCAGGGACGACAAATTTGTCTAATCAGCTGCACTTCCGTTCCAAGTGTTCCTCGCTAATTTGGACGCAGCAAATTGAAAATGCTAGACGGCCAAAGCGTGAAAAGCTTAAATTTGATATTGCCTGAGGTGGATTTGTTTGATCAATGAAATGCAGTGAAATGGACGGAAACCCATCTGCCAAATAAAAGTCATGTGAACGGTGGTGTTGAATGACGTCAGTGGACTGAGGGCAAAATAAAAACCTGAATCTGAATCGCATGAGAAAAGCACAGTAATTTGACACGGAAAATGGGAGCAGAAAATTGAGTTTATCATTAATTATCAGACTTTAAATGTTGCTATGCTGCGAAGGAAGATAACAAACTGGGTTCTTTTAAGGACTTAAAGGTCAGAAAAGGCTCTTCAGACAAATATTCTTCCATTTTTTTTGTTGTGACGTTGCCAGTTTCATTCACTTATACGCTTGTACGAGTGAACCCTGGATGGAAACAGCTCACCGTGCTTTCAGCCGCTGCGAGGAATTGGAGAGATTAATTACTCCTAAGTATAAAAGAAAAAGTCCCCACCTGCCCAAAACCCGTCAGGATGCGACGGTTCCCGCTACTTTTCAGCTGGTACGACAGGAAAGTGAAGCCAAAGACCTACTGACACACAGCAGGAAGAGACGCGCTACGCTACACGGTCAAGCAACACGGCACGAGTAGTCACATGCAGCACGGTGTCACAGGTTTTCCCCCCTCGGTGAACAAAGGCCATTGATGGTACTCCAAAAAAGAGGAGAAAAAACTGCTGTGTAAAATGTCTGGACACAATCAAGATTAATAAAACGGCAGTTGTGCAAGTTACATGTGGAATGATCCGGGATCACCCTGGCATGCTCAGATGGGTGGGCCTCTATTGTGCGCTTACCAATTTCTGTATGGGGCGGAAACAGAGAGAGAGGATGGATATTGTGTGGGAGAAGAAAAATGCTTTGCTGGGCGTCTGATTCATGATTCCCCATTCAGAGCGGCGCGGTGCAGCCAGGAGGGTCCGCGCGGCACCGTTCTGGGGCCGGGGGGAACCGTCAGAGGATCAGAGTTAAGAGATTCACAAACTGAATTGAGGAGGAAAAAAAAGTGTGTGTGTGTGTGTGTGTGTGATTTTTGCTACTTTAGGTGAATGCAGATCATCCCTGGGGATTTTAAAATGAAAAAAAAAAGCTTCTTATGGATACAGCACGTTGTAAAAATATAATATAAGGGAGTTTGGGTGCTCATTCACTTGATTGCGTGTTGAAATGACGATGGGAATTTTTTATTTTGAGCTGGAAGCAAAAAAATTAAAAAAAATTAAAAAAAATCACAGTATTATTTTCATCCAGAATGGTGCTCGTGCTCCACCAACTTGGGCTCCGAGTGAAAGTTGTGATGACGTTTCCCCGAGCAACCGTTCCTTGAAAACGAGGACTTTTTGTAAGAGCACAGTATTACACGTCCACTCATGTCGTCATCATCCTGGTTCCTGACATGAGCTGAACTAATTTATTTTCGGTGGAAATGCTCAGAACGGATCAAAGTTCACCAAACAGAATGGAAGCGTGTTGGTGGAAAAAAAAAAAAAAAGCCAAATATGACCAGTGCTACGAGCCGTTCCTCCTATAGTGCAACATTAAAGAGCGAGTACGGCAATGTCATGTATTCACCACATACAGTATGTAGACGGTATTTAGTGCGACCAAAAGCTGCTTAAAATACATTCAATTAGACCGGAGACAAAAGGTTTGGCCGTCTTTTCGTACCGTGAGCAAACTCATCACAGCTTTTTAAAGTGCAATTAATAATCAGCAGTGATTCGTCAACTACAGTGGAAGGGCGGTCGGTGGTTGGGGGCAATTGGTGGCACAGTCGCACGGGCAGACTGATCTGAGCATGTCAGGGCCCTGGCCTAGTGCGGGCGGAAGCCTTGTCTGTGGGGAATGAGGGGGGAGACCTGCAGGAAAGGACCATTGTACTGGGCACGGGTGGACAGCAGTCGCAAACGGAGCGTGTTTAATTCCTCTACATGCACTTCAAGATCGCCGCAAGAGTGAGCTAGAATATGGAAACGGAGAAAAGAGCTTTCATGCAAGAGTTCTAAGTCATAGGTACAACAATGCATACAATTCAAACTGCAGGTCAAACTAGGGCTCGTGGCCTCTGCAGCACCGACAGAACAGAGGGAGGAGGGGGAGGAGGACGGTGAGCTCTCTACGGGGGGGTGAAGCCGGCCGCACTGGGGGGCCCCGGAGCGGCCGGCTTTCTTTTTACGCCTCTTCTTCATTGTCAACCCTCAGCTCTGCTGGTTCTGCTGACGATTCTTAGCGAAGCTTGTAAAGACAAAGTTGTAGTCGTTGAATTGAGCCAACTGGCGGTCGAGGCGCTTGTAGCCCTCGAGGTTCTGAGCAGCAGAGAAGACGCTGCGACACTTGGATCTCTGCACGGGGAAAGGAGGTGACACTTGTTAATTCAGCCACAACCAATGTGAATAAGGTTGGCACATTTAATCAGTGGTGTAAAGTAACAAAGCTAAAAAACTTCACTACAGTACTTCAGAGACTTTGAAAAGACATTATGCTCCACTGAAGTACAAATTGCTTATTGTAAATGACTTTTACTACAAATCTGAAGGGAAATTTACACATTTGTTTCACTACTTTTGCCAAAACAGGTTTGTCTGGTTCCAGATGAATTGTAAAACGGGCCATGTCTTCAATCAGCAGACTGGGAGACAGGAGGCTGAAGATTAAAGTTTGATTGTTGATTTGCTGGACAGGATTATCACCTAGTTCATCACCATGTCACATGACACAGTCATCACCAGAAATACATTCTTTAAATACTTCCCAACACACACTTTTGACAAGTTTAATTTATGTTAGCGGCTAAACGACTTTTTCCCCAAGTATGTTTTCTGATGGGACAATTTTACTTCTGACCAAGTCATTTTTAAATGTGAAATCTGCACTTTTACTCCCGTATAACTTTAGGTTATTATAGGTTATTTGTCCACCTTTATCCATCCTGCATTCAATGCAATTCAAATTGCAATTTGGCCAGCGGTCCTTGGCAGGCAGCCACACCAAACTATTTATTTTACCTGGAGAGTTTCTAGGTGTGTGAGTCACCTACCTGATTGACAAAAAGCGTGGTCACAAATTTTCCTGGCTTGAACACATCCACCACCTTCCCAACCAAGTCATCGTACGATGTCTGGGAGAGGTTGGTTTCAAAGCTGACATAGGAGAATTCCGGCTCCGGGGTGATGTGAATGGTCCAGTAGGTTCCCTGGAGAAAACAGCATACTGATTGATCAGGATCACTGATTGATCACCATTAACCTGGGGAGATGAGACGGTGAAGAGTCACTCACGTCAGTCTTCATTCCATTCATTGAGTATCCACAAGGATTGAACATTGTGGCGTCGATCACTGAACCTGGTATCAGGTCACGAATTCCACTCATCTGTGAGGAGACGAACGACAACCAAGTGCAACATCAATACACAACTGCCTTGACTCATGCAATTTTAGAGCATCTTAGAATGCTTAATATTGCCATACACCTGAATGAATGAATATACAATCATTTGGGGGGTGGGGACGGGGGGTTAAGAATTTTGCATTTTCCAGCTAATTTTTTTAACCATCAAGCATCTATGTCAAAAAATCTTTACTCACAGATTTATTCATTTGAGTACAAACACATTCGTTACTTTTATTTATGTGTGTATCTACACCTCTAGAAATGTTGTATGTTCACTTCAAGTCCAAAGTGACAAATATGAACCCCAAAGCCTCTTAATTGTGTGCACTTCGTTTTTGTTTTTTTAAATGAAGCCTTTTTTCAAGTCTCAAGAACAGCTGATGTGTTTCTTCAGCTACTTGTGTTTTATTTTATTTTTCTTCATATTGTGTTATATTATGTTATATTGTTCTTCATATTCTTTGCTTCTTTTATCATAATCTTTGTTGTTTTTGCTGGTGTTTTGTTGTTATTAGCTACTGAATGACTTGAATTTCCTTTGGGATTATCAAAGTATAAACAGAATGGATTAACTGCCTTCTTGTCTGAATAATAGTGAATATGGGTAATATATGACACAAATTAGATCTCTAGAACATACCCTATTTGCAAATTCAATGAGCTTTTACCAATACAGAACAACTTTACATGGCTAGCTTTGACAAAAGGTAGTTTTCATTAATGGTGATCCGTCCAAGTATCTGTGAATGTACAGATGTGAAACTGAGTTACTTACACGAGTGACATCATTTGCAGAAACACCATCTTTCATGTAGAACTGGTCCATAATGGCTGGATCGAGGTCACTCATCAGAACTTCCAGCGTCTGATCTGCATTCTTGTTCTCCCAGTAATCGGGTAAGTCCAGGGTAAACAGGTACCTGGTGGGTCGAAGAGAGACTCAAGGTGACACAAGTGCCAGGAAATCCTTTATTAAAGTCATGTACACACTCATTTTGGATAATCTGAGATCCAATTACAACACAGCAGTATGCATAAATATTAACAAGGATGCATGTTGATGTAATTGGGAATGTAAACTGTATCAGAAGTCTTAATTCTGATACAGTATGTGGATAACAATACAAGTGCTCACATTACAGTATAGTGAAACAGTTTCACCTCTGTAGACACACGTGTTCTCTTACCAGCAGTCAGAGTTCAAACGTCCCATACAGTAGGCTGCACCATCTGGAAGACAGCAACAGATGCTTTTGTCAGTTTTAAAGGCACAAAGATTGCATAAGCTGCAAGATATCACACAGCATTCAAACTCCGGACCTTCTTGCTGTGAGGTGACAGTCCTAAACACCGCATGGTGGAAGTCTACATCACTCCACTTTCTGTGGCGTACGATACCACTCGTGTCACCCTCATTGTCATGCTGCATTTGCATTTTATATGTTCTTCATTTATCAACACCGAGATACAATATTTATTCCAGGGAGTCCTGGTCAAGATGTTACACACAACCAAAAACACAGCCAAGTAATCACAAAAAGCAATGACACAGTCACATGAGCCCATGAAAAGGAGTTAAGGTTTGTAAAATATTGACAGATGGCCTATAAAAACAATGACATGTTTTCTCTAGAGCAGTCCAAGCAGGCTTTTATCAAAGCCCGCTTGTGAACCAAAAACAATGCTTAAGTTAGAGATGTGTGGCTGCGTTCCATACTTGGGAAAATCTGGCTGAGAAAATCCACTTCCTCTTGAAAGTTTCGATGAGGGAACTCCTGATGGGTCGGCTTCATGAAGTTTTTACGGGAGTAGAAGAAATTCTGCAGAAAGAAGACAGTGGGCAAATTTAATCGGCAGCAATACTCAAGCAGCAATTAACATTTGGACGTACAATGAAGCCATTTTATGACCATTTGTGTGGCAACATATGAAAATGTTTCCAACCTCGATGTCGTCGAAGCCGCAGTACTCCCTGGCGAGTTCCAGCAGAGGCACCAGTGCTTGCAGTAAGAGGGTGGTTCCACATGTCTTCAAAATGAAACGTCTCTTGGAGACAAACATGCTACTCTCACTGTGGGATGGAAACGAGAAGACGGGCGTGAATCATCGCAGCCTCAGGAAGTTTGCATGGAACTTTGCTTGCACAGCCATTAAGCCAGCAAGTCGGGTCCCCTGCAGCTATAAATCCCCGAGCCTGTCATGTTATGTCAGATTCCCTCTGCGCTGGTCCAGATATTTTTGCAGTCTCTAGAAAGTTTTCTTCTTGTGCTGAGCATGTAGTGTTTTGGGGGTTTTTTTGTGGAAGCAGACACGCCATACAATGTTTGATTGCCTGAATAAAAAGACATTTTCAGAGTTGTCCCAGCCCCAAACGCCTCGCACTACTGTGAATGATCATTTATGAACACTTCATAAGTCAGTGAATGTTCACGACTTGGTCATTTTTTTGCATCAAATCACAGTAAAGACAAAAGGCAACTGTATATTAACATACATACATACAGCTTTTTACAAACAAAAAAAGGCAGCAGTGCTCTGCCGAAGATGCCAACACACTCAGGCAGGGCAATCAGAGCATTCAAGGTAAGTAGGAGACTATGCAAATCAGTGGCGGTACGTGCATTTGGTACCTGGGCCTTCAGTGGGGACTTACGGGACTTAATGCACCTCTTAATACCACCACTATCACGTCGCAATTATCGGGGTTGACCGACCTCTCCTCACGATGTCTAGCTTTTCTGGAAAAGTCCACCTTGAAAATGGATTTTTAAGTATGTCCGAGACCGAGTCAATTTCTCCTCCTCCGTCAGACATTGTGGGTGTAAAAAATTCTAACTCAAAGTTCCATGGGCCAGCACTACTGATCCTGAAGGCCCTGGGCAGATTAGATTGACATGGCAGTACATAAAGGCTGAAATCTGATTGGACAAAAAATCTAACATCTACATGCACGTACTGCAAGCAGTGCAGCCAAGAGAAACGCTACGAAATGAAGATAATAAATGTTGGGAATAAAGTAATACAATTTCATGGAACAAATATTAGAATTTAGGTTGTAAATGTAGGTCAGTGCTTCTGATAGTGTTTAGGCCAGCAGAGAAGGACTTGCTGGCCCTGACGGCCCACCACTGATGCAAATATACACAAAACCAATGGGTGCACTGGGATTTTCTGGACAGAAGAAACAAAAACCAAAGCAATCCGAGTTTGCCAAGATAGTGACGCAACATTTGTTGCTCAATAATGAACCCCTGCCCACCCAATGTTCAGCAGAGATGGAAGACTACTCTATTTTCCTGAATCGTTTCCAAGGTTTGTGGTGAAACTCGACTTCTTGTAGCAATTAGATGTGTGAAATGAAGAGGGGAAAAAAATCTCACATTTGTAAACATGGATGAGTCGGTAGGTGGAATGATGATGATCGACAAGACATCAGCCAAATTTGTTATTATTTCTAAGAACTTGCAAGATCTGAGAGCTGTACATGCAAACACTCAGTGAGCTTTCATAACACAAAGCACATTTTCTAGATAAAAGTCGTTTCACACCAAGTGCAAATTTCCATGCAGATTTTTTGCACAAAAATGAACACTTTGTGTCAATCTGATGTCCCAACACCAAGTCTTATAATATGAAAACAGGGATTTAGGTACGTTTAGACAAAAGAAAAAGATATTGGCTACATTAACAAATTTATAATGTGCTTAAGACCATAAACAAACACTTCTGATCACATTAATTTCATTATGATCAGAGTAGACCACATATTTACTGACATATGATCGTAATCGCACAGATAAAAATGTTTTAGGACACGTGTAGACGCGTTTGTTCAAATGTGTCCGGCTCGCCATTATATGCAGGTAAAGGTGTATTGTACGGGCTGTTATTTGACATGCGTGCTGTTTGTGCGATTTATTTAAATTGATGAATCTCAGTATTCATCTGAAGGCAGCAGTTGTGTACTTTCATCTGCACTGCACAGTTACGCTATTTGTGGCTTTTTTGCCTCTGCTGGCGTCTTTCAACAAAGACCCCCAGCTGCTCTGTGATGCACATTTCCTTCCTTCCTTCCTGGAGTTGTGGTGTGTTCCACACAGGTGATGTAGATAAACATTTTCTGTCAGATAGTAAAAGGCAATTTTTTTCTTTGTTCGGTGGTAAATTAGAACACAAGGGACTGAAATTTCACACAGGACTAGGAAAATTACCATGTGGATATTACGCAAATCTGTGCTGCATTTTCACATCGCACTTGGCGTGAAATGGCCTTAATACGGGATAAAGAAGATCTCCGTCCCCTCGCTCTCCGACATCATCAATACTGAGTGCATGGTCACGCAGTGCATCTTTCACACTGCTTCTACGATTGGTATTATAACAACAGAAATGGAGAAAGGGAACAGCAACGAGATTGGTTCATTTCATGAGAATCTAAGTGTCATCAGCTGAGAAGCAGGGACAGTTCTATCAATGGAAAGCAGATTATGAGTTGTCTAATCCCATTTGCCCTGTAATCTGCTCGAGTACCAAGAAGAGGGAAAGTGAGGACTCACCTGAGTATATAAGCTTCCTGCTTGTCAGTCTTTCTCACACTTATGATCAAACAATGCACATTCTCCAAAAGTTTGTCCCACTCAAACCTGAAACAAATAAACACACAAAGAGAAACATTATACATTTATTCACAATCTTTAAGACCTTTGACGATAAAAAAAGACACACGCCCAACGCTAAATGCTAACTCCTTATTAATCAATTCTTTTCAAACAAATCTTTAAAGTGAGTAACATGATCACTCCAATTCAATTGTCGCTGACAGAAACTGCTCCTCTTGGTGCATGTCTCAAATGAGCCATATAGCAACCATTCATAGACATTCTCAGGCAAGAAAAGCCTGCCAGGGAGAAAACACTGCCAGAAACAGTATACAACTCTGCAGTTGCTGTTCATTCAATAAACTAACTGTACCTGAGGACAAAGTTACTCTATAAATACATGGAGGGAGCTGTGCATGTGGCTGCGGCATGGTACTTGTAGTCCACAACTCTGACAGATGAATGTGGCGGCAGGAGAATAATAAAATCAATAATCGCTTCCACTCAGGGCCCGATGCAACAAGTTTAAACCCTTAAAACACTGATAAATGAATTTAAGTGTACTTGGGCAATTAATTCAAGGTTATTTAAAGGACTTAAAACATGTCTGAAGTTCTGATTAAACAGTCTGTTTGTGTAAATTCTTTTTTGCAGCCATACTATAGCTTTGAAAAAACTAGGATGGATGCATGCATGTCTAAACTGAGTCTTACAGCAACAATTCCTAGACGTTCTCAGGCGAGAAAAGCCTGCGGGGGAGAAAACACTGCCAGAAACGCTGCAGTTGCTGTTCATTCGATAAACTAACTGTACCTGAGGGCAAAGTTACTCCATAAATACATGAACATAAATACTCTAAGTGCACGTGGCTGCAGCGTGGTACTCGTTGTGTTCGACAACTTTGACAGATTATTACAGTGGCGGGAAAGTAATAAAAGGCCCGATGCAGCAAGTTTAATCCCTTAAAAAACTAGTAAGTGAATTTGAGTGTCTGAGGAGTGTTTGAGGGATTCTATTCAGGAGATGCAAAGAAGACTTCGCTCTCTGCAGACAGTACCCCACTGCTTTAATGGAAAGAATGCAACAGATACATGCAACTCTCAAAGCTGGCCTCCAAATACCTGTGTGCTCCCAGGGGGCATTTTGCCAGCAGGTAATCATGCAAATAAAAAGACAATCGTACTTGATCCAGATCAAGTTGTTGAACCGTTCAGCTCATCGATAGGCAGATGTTTTAACTTGTCACAGACATTTTAGTTAAAGCTGTCAAAATTTGAGGACTTGCATAGAAGGACCGAGAACGAGGAATTTTCACCTCAGCCCTCCAGTGAAAGACTGAGAATGAGAACGATAACAGGAGCCTCACACAAGCGAACATGCTGGAGGGCTTTGGCTGAAGGTTATCGGTTAACCCTCGGTTTTTACCGAGGGTTAGGTCATATTCATATCATACTATTTATATTCGCTATTAAGTGTCGAGGCTTGTTTTGTTCAAGGGATTGAGTCTGAATTTAGCACATATCACTGCTACTTTAAACCTGGGTTCAAACCAAGCAGACAACTGGTTGACAACTTTTACTCTTAATTTTGTTTGTTCTGCATGTGCACACAAGAAAACAAATATACTTATACATATATAGAGGTTGACGGAAATGGCCAACCTGACACGTTTCATTTAAATACATGTACTTAGACCCATTTCTTTTTGTAGACAAGCAAAACCTGTTATCTAAAACCAGATACTGATTGCCAGAAATTGTGGTTTTGAGTTCATTACATAACCGTGGAGCTTCACATGAATTTTGAATAGTTGAAGGAGATTTTGGACATCCTGATAGGAAGGCTTGTCCAACGTCTGGAAGTTGGACTGCAGGCATGTTGAGGAGAGGAGGAGACGGTAAAATTAAAGCAAAATGGATAATACCACTCCAACTTCTTCATTTATCCAATTCCCCAGTTCACAATGCACACACCAGAACAGATTATTTCCTGCTGGATGACAAGTTCTTATCTGGTTAGTTTACAGTGGCAAATATCACATAATCACTATCCTGATTCCGTTTCACTGAGACAACAGACTTATCGATCCTGGAGGTCCAATCTCTAACTGTTTGCAAGACAACATTCTGTGAATATTTAGAATAGTTTTTTGAGACAAATGATAATGTTTCATCAATCTTGTTGTGGGAGACCTTTAAGGCATATACTAAAGGATGCGTTATCTCCTTCCAATCTTCACAAGCGAAACGATCACAAAGAGAGGAATGAATACAAATACAAAACCGACGCAGAAAATGACACTCAGCCATCTGCTGAGAAGCATAAAATTTCAGCCCTCAAATACCAGCTCAATTCAAACACTCTTCTAGAGCCTTAATGTTTACTAAACAGACATTCCAAATTTGGGGATGAATGCCATAAATTACCAGCAAGTCAGCTGCAGAAAAGAGACTATTCATAAGATAAAAGCAGAATCTGGCATACCTTACTTCACGGAAGGATATTAATGATGCACTTCAGCAGTTATATGGAAAATTTAATTCTTCACAAACCCCTGCACCATCTGAAGTTATGAAACAGTTTCTGGGCACATGTAAATTGCCAACGTTAGCCCCCAGGGATCACAGAACTTTGGACGGAGTAATTATATGTGACAAATAAAGAAAAACAATTAATTCCCTGAAAAATGGTGAGAGTCCGGCGGCATGTGCAATAACTTAACATTTAATGCAAAGATTTAGAGCAGGTAAGTTCATATGGACCATAGTCACTATTCAACACTGACCAGAAAATTCGGGTCAGTTGCTGTTCGCTGATGATATTCTGTTGTACATAAGGCCACAGACTTCTATCCCTATACTATTGGAGACGACTTTATCATTTAGCGCTTTCATAGCTCTCTCTACCTCAATTGTTACACATATACAACATACTAAAACTTTCATTAAAAAGCTGAAATCTTCCTTCTCTCTATCTGGAAATATATAAATTATAATATAATAATTATTATAAATATATAAATAACATCTTTGAAATGAAAGAATTTCACATTATACATCATCAGGAAATGTTAGCCACGGCACTGATTTCTGTTATTTATCAGCCATTGTAAATACGCCAATAGAGATCTCTGAAGACAGTTTTTCTGAATAAATGTGTTTTTCAATAAACTCCAACATACTTTGTGTTTTGATGGTCACTGAATGGTGTGACACAAGCTTGCAGTCACAATGGAGAACCCGGGAGGAAAACCCTCATGAAAACACGTTACCAAAAATGTAGGCATATCAGGTGTTTTTCATTTCATTGCAGCCCTAGCTCCTACTGACTGGAGGAGACGATTGAGCTCGCCAGCTGGCTGGATATGGAGCAAGAGGACAGCCTACCCTACTCCCTTGGTGCCGTTGTGATGTCTCCCATTTGGCTCAAAAACAAAGAAAAACAAACTATTATGATCTGAAGGAAAATAATGCGATTAAAACTTTGACCTCTATCCTTTACAATGCTGATAACAGCAAAGTCATTTACTCCTCTGAGTAAGGCTGGAGCCTTTGATGAAAAAAGGGAGATAGGACTGTATCAAGTTGGGGACTTTCAGGATATGTTTGAGTCATTCTGGCAGACTTAAACTGAAGGCTATAAGGAACAGATATTGACATTTCAAATTCTACACAAGTTGCATTACATGAAGGCAAGGCTGCAATAAATCTTCCCATGAATATCACCAATTTGGGACAAAAGTAAGTAATTACTTCCTTCTTGCAACATGCCCTAAATAACAACACTTCCGGGTCGCGATACCCTCCTCAAAGTTCTTTTCAAAGTCCAAATAAAGACAAATTCAAATTTTGATCATGCTGGGCACTTCCAAACAACGCACAGCACCATCCCCTGCCCTATAGTGTCCTTCTCACAAAGAAATGTATTCTCCCATTTTGGAACACTACGGATTTTCAGACTTTCAAATCTCACTTTTGAGATGTGTGGTCGACATTACTGGGGATGTTGCAGTGCCTCCGCTTCCTATCAAAGGGACAACTTACATTTACTGAGCCTGAGGTCAGATGATGTTTCAGAGTGAAACTTTAAGCAGAGGCCTTTTCTGGTTAGTCATCAGGATCAGATTTGCCTACAGTAGAGAATGCTGTCAAGGAAACGAGTATATCAAATTACCAGATTGATAGAACCTTACTCAACAACCAGTTTGTGTGCATGTGGGTTTGTGTTTGTGTGAGCGCGAGTGAACCAACTACCCGGTTGATTTGTGACATTTTTGTTTCAGTTGTAATGAATATAAAGCTCTCGGAACATTAACAAGTAGAGTGGGGATAAATTTTATTGCAAAAACACCAAAATTGACATACAAACTTGTGAAGGACAAGGTTTTTGAAAAATCCTATGCGGGGACACCGCATGGGAAATCTTGTTTATTGTTTTTTAATCAGTCAATTTACTTTCACAACAAAAATATGGAAAGTTGGTGTTTAATTTAGATTAATAAGATAACTTAAGGATATTTACTTAAAGTGCATTGCAAAATACAACTGGGAGAGTTAATCTACAGAATCATGTAGGAATTTGCACTCAGGGATGTATAAAGTATCTAACTACTTATCCATCTACTCCTCTGAAAGGCGACTTCCAATGCAAAACGACACATTTGAGCTGTGATTTATCATTCACACATATTGATTACTTAAACTGGAGTCGTCAATTGAGATTTAGATTACAGTAAATGATTCAAAGTACAATTCTTACCCTCCTATTTGAGTTTTCAGAGAGTTTTCAAACCTTGCCCTTTGCCCATGGTCATTTTCCTCTATAGACATAAAACGAGTCAAACATGTTCAGTTCCAGGATGTCACACAGAATGTGATGATATTGATCACTACTAAAGTTTGCTCTCTAAGCAAATCAGCAGCAGACTGAGGTTTCTACAGAGTAAGGCCAGCAGTGGTAATGTGAGCGAGCTCCACAATGAATCAGATGCCCTTGTGGACTTATTTGGTCATTGGCTGACATCCAGCGATACTGATCCAACGACAGCGTCCTTCTGAGCCGTTAATCTGCCCTCCGGCTGTAAATTAATGCTGGTCGTCATTGACCCGAGCGGCCGGGCTCTCTTGTGTGATCTGGTTAATGACCAGAAAACTCCAGCTTTTCCGAGCACAGACAGATTTAGCTTTCACCTTTGACACAGTCTGTCCTCCTGGTAATGCCCAACTGAAATAACAGGTAAGTCCAGGAATCAAACTATTTTAGCCTAGGGCTGTTGTCAGTCAGCTGCCAGTCCTAAATCATAACCGCTTTTATGGTCACCATCACTCCCAGGCACCCTTTTTGAGACAACAATCACAGGATAAGACAAGTTTCTTCAAATGATATAACAAGAGTGTCAGGACTGCTGACCCTCAACCTCAATAATACAATTTCCTACAATTTCTGACAAACTCAAATTCAGACTTCTCTCATGAAAAATGACCAGTTTCTTCTAGAAACATCTCCACTTTCTCAAAATATCATAAATGGCTACATTTGTTACCCGTCCCAAATGTTATTTATTGATATAATCTCCAGATATTGCCACTATCCATCTTGCAGCACAGACTATTTTATTTCCTAGCATAGCACTATTGGGGCCAATAGAGGCCCAGACTTCAGGAAAACCCTTTCACGCTGCTGGTGACAGGGGAAGAAATGCCAGGAGGCTCATTAACCAGTTGTACCCTGATTTCCCTGGAGCAGTCATTACCCAGATACACAGGCTATGAATGCAGCCTCATGCCAGTTAAAACCTCCTGGACCTTTAGAATAGTTAAGTCAACCAATCACAGGCACTGGGAGGGGAGTCTCTACGTGGCTGCAAACGTGACTGGAACGTGTTCAAGTGGCAAGTGGGCTACTTGAACCATGCCTGAGACAGAGCCATGGTGTGGGACTGAATTCTGCACAAGTCATCCTCATCCACACAGTTTAAATCCCTCCCAGACAGCCCTTCTCTAGCCAGCAATGGCCGTTACTCCATCACAATACATGATCTAGAAGTCGAATTATATCTCATACATTAGATGCACCATGTTCGGTCTGGCCTCGGTTTCTGTGTATTGCTCAACGCGGGCAGGCAGTGGTGCAGCACCGGAAACACGCGGTGACGACAGGCGGCCACATGCTGGATACATTCACGGAGGCCTCGGTCAGGGAATGACGCAGAACAAATAACCCCCCCGTTACGGTGAAACGCGCCAAAAAACGCTCCGCCACACGCCACATTAGACGGAAAATAGTACGAAAAATTCACAAGATTACAATCGTTTCATTGTTACTGACTCTTTATTTTTGGGTCGTAAATCAGTCCTAAATATTTTAAAACAATGTCAGTGCTGGATCTATGTCAGGGAGTGTCTGAAAATGACAGAATGACGACGCGTAGCCTCAGGGGGATTAAAAGAGAACCTGTAGTCAACTCGTTCGATGAATGAATGACTCAGCTAGTGAGGGACACTGACAGAGGGGGAGGTGGCCATTTTCGAATCGCGATCTTAGCTAGCTTACATTGATCTACGTGTCTTCCTCCAGGGCAGGCTTCTGTGTGGGAATCTAGCCGCACATCCTCTTTAACTGACCACGGGAGGCATTTAAAAGAATAATTGAAAACTCCATCTTGACCGGGGGCTTTTCACATGCTGATCCGATTTTCAAGAACGGAGGAGGGGCAGCGGTCATACATGTGGCCGGCGTGCTAAGTACTGTCACGCAGAGTGGTTTCCTGTGAAGTGCGTTTTGCGTTAGACGCTCTTCAGATATTAGAAAATAAGAACTGGCTGACAAAAATAACACATTATCACCCATTTTGGATTGAAGGAAACCGAGCGACTGACTTAACGGCGTGATGAAAGAAAACCCGGGTTAGGGACCGTCGAGAAAGTGCAGCCCTTAAATTCACAACATTTATCATTTTAATTTCACATCACTTTTCGTAGTATCCCACCACCGTATCATAGATTTTATTACATCCAATACTAGATGAAGGCATGTGAGTGTGTGCCTAACTTCTTAACTAGGTCACACAGCCACAGGAAACCGCGTGTAGTCAGTCAGTAAAGGGCTGCCTCACTTAGGACAATAGCCACTTTCCCATTTACACTTAACCAATGACTAATATACACATTTTTTGGCTTATAAATAAATGACTACGCGTTTTTTACTTGTTTTGAACAGATTACGTCTAACGTAAAACATACTTCAGCCCAATGTACGCCGGTGGAGTGTGTACCGTTAACCGAAGCCATCCCTACAGTCCCAAAAAGACACAAACCTTGGGATGGTTCGGAGGTCCCCGGTTCCTTTGGTCTCATCCTGCCGGGAGAACCACACCTCCAGCAACTTCTCAGTCCCCTCGAAGAAGTGTGCACCGTTCTCTTCCATGGTGAGACAACAGACCCTCAACAGAAAATCAAACGTCGGTCGTAACGTTTGTCGGCTTAACGAATCCGTCCTCGCTTAGTTTTAATTTAATGAGGTTCAGTCCTTTAAGCAATCCAGGTGTTGATATTCTTGCGTTACCGTCTTCCCTTTTGCAGAGAACACCGTTAGCGAGTGCTAGCTAATATCGCCGGCCATACTGTGTAGAGCGTTGAATGAACGGGCGCGTGCTGGTTTTATTTGGCAGCAGTCTTGCGTCACTATCCGTCAGAGCCAATCACATCGCCGGAAGGCTACTTGCACAAACGCGGTTGTTCTAAAAACCTGTCAATCTTTACGACGCGAAGCTTTGCGCACATGACGCTCAGGGTTCGCGTGTTTTTTTTTTTAATTTTTATTTTAATTGCCATTATTTCCACATGACAAGTAAATCACTATGACGAGCGAAAAGTAAGACGTTAAACCAACATTAACTTCATAACGTAATGGTAATATGTATTTACTGCATATTCGCCTCATTTTTAGATGCAATCTATATTTTGCTCCTTTAGTTATCCCTTTATTGCAGTGTTAAATCGAAACCTAAAATTTTTCTATGTATGTTTGTTTAGATTTCTTTCTTTATTCTTTCCAGTAGTAACAATTTTGAGGGTTTTTTTACGCTTGAAAAGTATTTATGATACAACTACACATGACCAAATTTCAAGAGAAACTTCTCGTCACTTAAAAATGCAACTATTCCAAGCACATTTTTTTTTCTGCTCAATTTCACAAGTGCCATATTTTACAAATGTTTCATATTCATTGACAGGTTCATTATGTCACAACTCATAAAAATGAAAGTGTAGGCTCAATCTGATTAACGCTTCAGGTTATTGTAATGTACATTTCATGATAGGAAATAAGCCTGGAAATCAAATGTCATATGATGGTACAGCCACAACCATGCACTAAGCCCCCAAATCAACCAAACCAAAACAACATACCTTTTTTAGTTATAACGTCACCACTTAGATTAAAGATTAGATTACTTTGACTATAAAAACATAACATTCATAAGAAGCAGCATGTACCTTTAATGATTCATATTTATAATAATGAGCATCTCAAAACCCAGGTTGTGCATCATGTTTATTTATTACTTTTAACATATTCCATTTTAACACCTCAAACAAGGTTAAATGAACTGGTAATTTAGCACACTAAAGGCCTCTGGATATAGTTAGGGGTCCTTTTCACCTTAGTTACCCATTAGTAATTGAGTATACCACATTGAAAAGTCATAAAAATATTGCGTTTCTAGATATTTCTAAATGGTATGAGGAGTTATGATAAAAAAATATCAAAATTCATGATGTCTTACAAGGGTATAATAGGTGCTAACCAGGGTGTAAGAGTTGTTTACTAGGGTGTGAGATGTGGTTACTAGTGTGTAAGCGAGGATTACAGGAGTGTAAGAGGTAGTTAGAATGGTGGAAGGTGAAGCAACTAGTGTGTATAGGGTGTTATTAGGGAGTAAAGCAGGGTAACTAATGTGTAAGAGGTTGGTTATAAAGGTGTAAAAGGTGGTTACTCGTGTGTAAGAGGTGGTAAAGGGTGTTACTTGAGTTAAAGGGGAGGTTACAAGGGTATAAGATTGGGTTACTATGGTGTAAGAGGGTGAGAGTGCAATCCCGTCTCACATCCCACTAGCCACCCAGGTCATCTCAGCAACCACCTCTTAAAAAGTCTGAACCTGAAAGTGTAGTGAATCGTCAACTAATCTACCAGTTCTTAAGAGGTTAAACTCTGGCATTTTTAAAATTTTCTTTTACATTCACATTATTGTACATGTTTTGGTTACACAAATTTCTCTTAAATACATCCTGGTGTCTTGGTATATTTGTACTTATTTGACTTTTTACCATAATTTTAAATACCTCAGAGTTCAGTGTGGGCTACATTAGACTCTGAATAGAAGATAGAACATCTCCATGTTATAAAATAAAAATAAATCACAGTAGTATCATACGATGGAACTTTACTGTCATTTTATGGAGTATTTAACCGTGCAGCATTATGTAACCGAACTAAAAATTACACCCAAATCGTCACATATTGAGTTATTGTGCACAAAAGTTTCATTTTTCAATGAGCATAAATAAATTTATACATTTGTCTTTTTTCATGCCTGAAAATTTGATGTTGTAAAATTGTCGTAAATGATAAAATCTTTCATTTTAAAAATGTATATAAATTTTATTCCTCGTACTGCTCGGTATTTGTGTTAGTACACCACGAAAATCAAACCGCGGATGTCTGCATTTTTGAAGAGCGTTCATGAGTACGCACTGTGCAGTAAACCGCAGCGAGAAACGCGGGTTGTAGTTCCCCGGACCTCCCGTTGTACGCTCTGGCGAATCGTAGCTCTTGCCTCAAAGAACTACAATACCCAGCATGCCGCGGGCGCCAATTAGAAACGTCAACGAGCCAGTGAACATTAAGCGGAGCAGACCAAAATCCCAAACAAGGAAATGGTGGGGGAATAAAACGAGCAGATTATTTAATTAATGCATGTAATAATTAATATTTTATTTTATTGTAAATTAAGACGTATTTATGGGTTAAAATGGATTACGACTTCAAAACAAAGCTGGCGGCGGAGCGAGAGAGAGTAGAAGATCTGTTCGAATATGAAGGTTGCAAAGTGGGTCGAGGCACCTACGGGCACGTTTATAAAGCTAAGCGCAAAGACGGGTAAGATAACCGTGAACCTTTTTGTTTGTGCTGACATCCAGACTGACTGCACGGTGCATTTTGTGAACGCACGCCTCGCTCGGCTGTGTGTCGAGCGGGGTGTTGGATTGTAAAGCTCCGCGAATCGCTAACCCGTGTCTCTGTGTTTTTGTTTTCATGTAACGCACTCACTCACTCACCAACGGTTCCCCCCTTCCTCCCTTCCCTCCCCCTCCTCTTCCTCCTCCTCCTGTTCTCCTTCTTCTACCCACCCCCCCAAAACAACACGGGAAAGGGGCTGTTTATTTTTTGACAACTCTCCCTTCACGGGGAGATTGAGGAAGGTCGTGTTGAATGTGTTTTGATGCACCGCTGTCGTCATTTTACGCTGTATTGATGCTTCCCATTCCCTTGCAGCTCCTCCTTTTTACCATCAACACACGAAACACCGTCAAACTTTTCAGGCAGGCTCACTAATTCAAACTATATACACTCATCCATACTAATGTGTCGTGAACATGACGTCATGTTTGTGTGTATGTAATGTAAACAACGACGAAGGACACAACATTCCAGGCTGAAAGCCCACATCAGATTTTTTGGCCTCCTCATGTAATGCCTGTGAACAGGAGAGACATATTTGGTGTTAATGCCACCACTTATTAAAGCGTGGAAAGTAGATTATCATCTTGTTATAGCATAGGATCTTCAGGATGTTATTCATGAAGCTAGTTTCATGTAATTTAAACTACAAACTACTGTGCTAAACTAACAACTACTGCGCAGTACAAATAGCGCTGTGTCAACATACTGGTACACAAGCTGTATTTTTTCTGAAGGTATGAATTTTGTAATTACCGTCCCACGCACAGGACGCAAGCAACCGAATAATGGTGCCAAAATCGTGTCGTTAATTAATCCCCACTGGCAGTGTTTGCATTTCTCACTGCTCACTGCGTGAATCAATGGCAATAAGCACTGGGGACTGACCCCCAAAGATAAATACTGTGTCTTGTCTGTTTTTGTCTCTGCAATTCTCTGTCCTCGCCACTTCATTTATGCAAGTTCGCTAAAACAACCAAAACATTGCATGCGTCCTGAGTGTTTATAGTCTCTAGAGAAGCGTCTGAAGCTACGGTGACTGCAGTCGAACATTGAGAGGATCAGTATGAAGTGATTTCACCAAGTTTGTAGTGGCGTGGTGCTGTAAAATTCAGCTCTGGCTCAGAGGTGTGAAGAATGGAGGGCCAGGCAGACATGTAGTGGCCACAAAGTGTCCACAAAACCATGATTTAGGACCACGGCAGCTGGTTGAGAAGAGTCAAATACACCACAGTGTTCTCAGCGAGGCCTTCAGCAATCTGAAACTCTTTGACATTTTTGCTCACATAGCTGTCATTCCGGTTGGACATTACCGTTTGGAAGGGCTGCGACAAAGTTGATGGCTAATTTGTGGCTAATTTTGAGTAAAGTCTGTCAGTCAGTCTGACAAATATTGTATCAAAAAAGACCAATTCAGAGGTCGAAATCAGCCTTTTTGTAGCTGTAAAGTGTCTTTTTCTGCGGTGTTGTCCCTGTGTCACTGGAGAAGAAAAGGACATAACGTTCTTCTCTGTGTCATATATTATAACATAGCTTTAATTGCCATGGGGATTACTTTGCCCCACAAAGTGATACAATTACCAATATGTCCTGACAAGGTTACTTCCTGTCATGCATGCTCAGCATGGCCTACCCGCAGAAGTCAGTGCTCTTCGGGTGCAACGTTTTTATTGTTTTGTCTAATTTGAGTGAATGAAGTGAGGAGGACAGAGGATTGTAGAGACAAATACTGAGACGTCCATATTTCCCCTGTGTAGTTTGAGTAACAGCTACAAAATTCATACCTTGAGACAAAGTTCTGCCCCAGCACCTGATAAACCAGCGTATTGGCCCCACGCCTCATGACGTGACGTCCTGCATGTGTGTATGTTAACATTCCACGCTGAAATCTTATTGTGTACAGCCACCTCAAAAGGAGAGCAAATACAATTCTCAAACATGACCCACAGGTACAACCAAATTGGGTTAAACTCAGTGTGTAGTTTTACACCAGTGTATTGTGGAAAGACAGTGCGTAATGTTATGTACTTTAATCTTCATTGCAAAAATGCATTTAAAAAGGCCTCGGCCTTCGCTCTGCACGGGTGACGCTCTGCAGCCTGGTTTGTGTTTTTTTGCATCCGTGACATCAGCATTTTGTATCAAAGCTTAAATTCAAGTGTGCTAATGATCCAGGCCTGGGGGAGAGGCTGTACTCCTGCAGGGAAGGCATGGCTGTGAAGGGTTTCTCTAATGGCAGGCATTTCACTGTTCAAAGATAAAACTGGCAGGCACCCTCATGGGATTTCTCCTGCTCCTCCTCATCCTCCTCCTTCCTCACTTTCCTCATCAGATAATCAAAACCCTGTAGGCCCAAGAACAAATCCAATGTTCATGAAGTGTATTTTGAAGGAAACCGGTGCTGTTTTGTAATATTCCCTCTCTTTTGTTCTTTCTTGCTTACAGGAAAGACGAGAAGGAGTATGCACTGAAACAGATAGAAGGCACTGGAATATCGATGTCCGCTTGCAGGGAAATTGCTGTGAGTTTCATGATTGTCTGTCTTTGTTTGTGACGATTCATAAGAGGATGATGATGATGATGTTTTATTTTCATAACAATAATGACCAGCCGACAAAGTTACACTACACTGTACATTACACTGAATGTCAACAACAATTTAGAATGTATGTACACCCGACTAACAAGCCAAGCATACAGTATATATCACCGGGTACAGAAACATAGATATAGATTTATCGGTTTAAAAAGGAGGTTATTGTTTGCTCTTTGGTTCATACCAACATCACAGCTTCTAGTAATAGAGAGACCCAAGCCAGGTAATAAGGCGGCCTTGCATGTGCCTGGCATTGGTCTGTTGAAAAGTGGAATATTATGATTTACTTTCTATGACACAAAAATTGTGTTAAATACTATAAAAACAACAACAACTGGGGAGATAAATGCAGTACAAATTACTCACACTGTCATAGCATAGATCTGTACATTCGTCCTCTGTTTTTATGATTGAAGCAGAGATGAAATTGCGTTTATTGTGGGGTGAATTTATAACATCTGATTGATTTATTATGCAAATATGGCAGTGTGACTTTTTTTTACTCTGTTGGTAGATCAGTGTGTTCCCTTATTCCCCATGGGTCACTTGTTCTGCAAAAATGGCAGCCGTTTGTTGCTTGACATTGTATGAATACGCAAGCATTTAAGATCCAGCGTGGGAGGAAACAGGAAACATACATGACACACACCTCATATATCGATGACAGAGTTTTTTTTGCTTCATGTTTATGATAAAACTTCCTTGTTTCGTTTTGTACTCTTGCAGTGGAAAACCCTGCAAGTTAGTATAGCGTAGCACCATTTGCCAATTTAACAAATATTTGATTACCTGTAATATTGATTTTCTGAATTTACTAGTTGATAGTAATCGATGAACTGGGACAGCTCTAACTATAACACTGCTGTCTGGATTTTAGCATGAATCAGAACACATCCTTAAAATTTTCCTGCACAGGATTTCATAGCTAGAAAAAAAAAATGTATCACTCACTTCCATCTTGCATCCGGTGGCCTGCCTAAGTAGTCCAACTGCAAATATAATTAGCCACACACAAAGTTTTTAGATATGGTCAGCTTGTTGATTCATACATTAGCTAGCTTTTGACAGACAAGCACGTACAGTATATCTGTCTGCGTTTCTGTCTGTGGAAAGCGAGCTACATTGTATTAGTAGTTGGGCATTTATTTGGATGTGGAGGTGTTAATAAACACTAATAATTTGCGTGCAGTCTGTTTATACCTTCGGCGTTCCCATTTTTTCCTTATGTTCGCCTACACTGTCCTCATGTCTGACATAATACACCTCACCTTTTCTTTTCTCTCATCATGTCCATCATTGATATTGAGATAATCCAAAAGTAATCCAGTTACTTGACTTTTAGTTTGTCATACTGGGATTAGGTTACTGATTATATCTTTTGAACAGGTAACTTTACTGCTGTACATTTTTGAAGTAACCCCCAGTCCCACTCTCAGATGCTGCAGGGTAGAAAGAATGCAGGCCGTCCGATTGGCCTGCTGGTGGTTACGTAAGAAGCTCTGGTTTCCAGTATAATGCGGTTTACCCGGAGGGAGGGTACTCTGGTCCATATGGTGCAGCAACTTTAGCAACCAGCAGTAGTTTAACCAGAGTGAAAACTTTATACTATCAAACCCTTTTTGGTCAAGGTTCTCGTTTTTTGCCTCCATGATAGTTTAAAGAGGTCACTTCTTCTCTTCTGTCACTCCATGTACATGCGTCGGAGTAAAATTTGATTGACGAAAGATAGATTTCTCTGTTAAAACCCTTCAATTGACAAAACTCTTCACAGCAGCTTTTAAAACATGCACGGGCAAGCAGCAGAACCCAGCGGCAGCCTCAGTATGTCATATTGTCATTGACAGAACACATTTCCAAACTGATCACTGAAAGACCTGTCAGCCCTGAAAATTCCATACTTTCCCGCTCTACCTCCCACTCCCACTCCCACTGCACCAGACATATTCATAAGACAACTCACAGACTACAAAGCACCGGTATATCACTCGCCGCCTGTGTGGACGCTTACTGTTTCAATTATTTTTTACATTACAGGGATCCAGCATTTAAAATGACCATTTCATGATTTTCATCATTCAGGCCCAATCTACAGACATAGATTATGAAATTGCAATTCGATTTGTTGTTTGCCGAGATAGAAAGTACAAATCTACGAAGTACAAAGGGTCTGGATTCAGAATGCACAATCACTCCTAATTACAAGCGTCTTTTCTGCACCTTTCCGGCAATAAAAGTCTCATTCATTTCACTTTTTTATACAAACACACTGACCACTAAAGTGCAGCTTGACCTTCTCTCTCTCTCTCTCTCCTCTGCCTGATCAAGGTGATATTCTTTTATCCTCATAACAGATAAGTTTCACTTATAAAAACCACATTTCCTCAGTGAGCCTTTCTTCAATGGGCAGACTTCACTCAAAATCAAGCAACTGTTGATTCCATGCATGGGTTTTTAACAAGTTTTTGCCTGAAATCGCCTGAGGGACTGATACTTAGAGTAGGGAGCACATGTTATTGCCTCTGGTCTCCCCCTCTCTCTCTCTCTCTCTCTCTCTGTCCTCCTGGTCTTCGACAAACATGGTTGAGTGAGTCATGGCCTCAGCGACATGTTGTTTTGTTTCCTTGAGTTATTGAGTTATTTGAGGCTGACTCATTACCTGATGGACCAAGACTCAGTCCTGTGGTTTAGCTGTGCCTCTGTCTCTCGCCCCAGTATGTCTTTGGAAATTCAACAGGTCTTAGAAGATGTTTGACACATTCAGGGAATTAATGCTAACATTCAATCAAAAATCATCTTGAACTGAGCTTATTGTGAAAATCCCATCAACCAGAAACCGTTTAAGAAAGCACACCTTAGCATTGCCTGGAGGTCAACGTCAAGAATTCCTGAACTCAACTGATGCAAAAAACTTCCGATAAAACTCTGCATGTTTTGAAATGAGAAATTTGAATACCACACCCGAGGTGGAAGGCAAACACGTTACTACCTTTTCCGAATGTCAACACAAATGCCTTTCATTGTAGAAAGGACGGCGGGTGGTGCGTGTGTGTGTGTTTGTCTTTGTTTGTTTTTGTAATCTCACAGTGATAAATCATATTAACAGGAAGGCACAGTGTTTTCTTTAGTAGAGATTATGGGCTGTTTACATGAATGCTGTGTTTACCTTGTGTTTTTGTCATGATTATAAAGCGGAATAACACTCCACACTTTCAGTTTCCCTTTTTGCTGGGAAGGAAAGCAGAGAATAGCTTTCACACCTCACTCCATCGGAGTCAAAGAGTTCTGATCGGACCAGTTGTTGTCAGGTTGTGCTGTGGATATATCATGTTATATTATGTTTTGTATTCTATGCTATCTATCTATCTATCTATCTATCTATCTATCTATCTATCTATCTATCTATCTATCGATCCATCCTTGGGAAGTGCATGGCGAGGTGTTACTGAGATTTTCATTTTTCACAAATTCATGAAAATTCATTCATTTTCATTTTAAAATGTTTGGATGAACTCCAACGCAGTAAATTGTAGTTTGATTTTGTTTTCACGTGCTTTGCTTGTGAATTTCATATTGGGTGTTCATGCATCTACATCCTGCCGTAAAAGATATTTTCCCTATCTGGATAAGACATTAACTTTAACTTACAGTGTAAGTCAAAGGATGGGTTCTACATGATCAGCATATATACGTACATATGTCTACGTATATGTATATATACTGTATATATTCAGGAATTTGGTGGCGTTCGTCGATTCGTTCAGAATACATTCATACATTCAGAGGTGAAACACGGCTTGTGTAACAGCAGCTGGTATGTCTTCAAGCTTATTCCATGCTGCTAAATGTCAGAGGTCCCTCGGAGCCTCTTGTTCAGCGAGGCAGGGTGGGATCGGGGGGGTTTGGAGACGTATTTGAACCTCTGGAATGCAGGTAGGAGCCGGCCCCTCCCACCATTATGCAGAGTGTCAGGGAATGCCTCTGAACATACAGCCGGGAGGAATCGGTTTTGCTTTAAAAAAAAATTTTGCAAGCAGCTCGGCTAAACAATGGAGCCTTTGTGCCTCCAAACCCACCACCACCATTTCACTTCTTCAGCAAACTGTACACTTCAGCAACTGGAGCACGACAGTCGGACTCGAGGCGGGAGGGGTGGAGAGATGTTGGTTTTACAGCTATGTATTTTTGGTTTTGAGACATAAAATGATCAGTCCCGTGTATGAGGCTGCAGAAATGCTTTAGGGAAGCTTCTTACGTTAATCTTTTTAATTATTTTGTCTTTTGTAAATAGAATGCAATTGTAATGTAATTAGTCAATCCGATTCGTAGCTTTCACTTCCCATTAGTCACTCGTCGCTGTTTCGCCCACACTGTCAGCTCAGGGTGGAGTACACACTGTCTCTTGCTACATCCTTGAGTTGTCCGGCCGCATTGACAGACTGAAGGTCGAGCATGTTTAACAAGTGTTTGAGTTAAAGAGAGGGGTGAGTTTTGAGTGACGGGGAGGTCAGCTGCAGTCCGCAGGGTGAGCCAGGCTGCATGGGGGGAGGGGCGGCCTGATCGGGAGAACTCAAGCGTCAACAAGTCCCTTTGAGAGCGCCAGTGTTTTCTTTAAAGACAGGAAAGGACAGACAAAGGACAAATAGACAGGTGGGCAAGAATTTGCAATACAAACAAGCCACCTGTTCAAGTGTACTAGAGATTCAACATGAAATTGGTGTATCAAGAAACTGAAATAATCTAAGTTGTGTATTGATACTACCCCTAGGTTTTTGTCTGCTATCTTCAGATTGTCATCTGTTTAGGAAAGTTTGGAAGTTTGGAAAATTTATCAAGACATCTAAGACAGACCGCAATCTTGACATATCAAGCTCGAACCCAAAAACGTACATCAAACGTTTTTCAATTTTCTAATCTTGCGATCCAATCTCTAACCTTATGATATCACAATCATTTACTTGAAGATACAATATGTGTGCAGTTTTTTTCGACTATTTTGCAAATAGTATGTTTTAATGATTTTTAAACACTTTTCTCCCTCAGAAACCATCCCCTTAAAACATCTTTTTGACTTTGCCATAAAAAGTTTTGCTGGCAAGCGTTTAAGATATGCATCTAGATTTTGGACATGCACCAAACGGCTATTGAAATGCGAAGCGTCAACTAAATCTCTCGTGGTGTAAGGTAGCTTGAAGGGGTCGTTGTGTAGCCAAAGGCACACACATAGTTTGGAGCCATGATAATTAAAGAGTTTTGGCCACATCCAGCCCAGAGCAGCAACAACAACATACTTCAGGTGCTTCCACTGATCATCGAGGGATGCGGAAAACCTCTTAATGTTTCATTTTTATTGTACTATTATTCCTTTCAGCCACCTGCTCCTGGACCACATCTGTTCACTCCATCAAACTGAAGTTTGACCTTAAGCATTGTTCATGAATTTTATTATTCCCCTGAAGTTAGTCCTGTTTTCCCCGCCGTTACAATGGCTTTTGTTTAGCTAACGTCTTGGCCTCATAAATGTTCCTTTTTCCTCGGTGCCCTGGCACAGTTATTTATGGAGTACTTTTGTTGTACTGCGTGTGCCCGTGTATGAAGTACCGGTTCAAAGAACAAAATTATGTGGATTTATTTGCATCCTTGTGCGATTGTTAATATGAGCACAGCGTAAATATTGAAATGGTTTTAACTTCTAAATTTAACTACTTAATACTCTTACCTCTTTATTTTTGCTTTCTCACTTATTAACATATTGTATTACTTTTTTTTTTTTGGCATTTCTGCTTTATTTTGATAGTTACAGACAGGAAGGACGGGGCAGAGAGAGAGGAAATGACATGCAGCAAAGGGCACACGCCGGAATCAAACCAGCGCCGCTGAGTTAAACCCAACAATAACACTACATTACACCACTTAATATTTCATTCATTTGTATTCTACGTTTTCAATGAATTATCGACTTTTTGTTTAAAATGAAGTCGGGCTCCTGTGTGGTGTTTTTTTTTTTCCTTGACATGTTTCATGCCGGTTTACTGAGTGTGTTGTTGAAGTTGTTGTTGACCTCTTACCTCAGTTACTTGGACGAGGGTTTTATTTCTCCAGCTAGCGCGACTCAGGATGGTCTAGCATGATAAAATTTATCCTGTCGAAAGCTTGTTCAGGCTCATACATCCAACAAGGCAGAACAAGCCAATGGAACAAACACCTACAGGAATACTCAAACATCATCATGCAGATGTTGCAAGCACGATATAATTGCTGCTTCAAGGAGCAACTGCAGGCTTTGTTTGTACTTGTTTTAGGGTGTTATCATATAATGAGTCACTAACCGTATGTCCTTACCTGTTTTTCTCTAAACATGGTTGAATTTTTTTAAGTGTCACAGTGAATTTTCAGTTTTTACACTTATGTCAGCTTTTACATTAAGCATATTTGTCCTCGCCCTTCAGCACATACGTTAATCAGCTTCGATTGCAACTTAAAAAGCAGGTCAATGGAAACTATCCGCGCCGGATCCTGCACCGAGGCCGTCGTCCTCCGAGCTCTGTCTCCTCCATTCTCCTGCCTGGTCAGCAGTGTTTGTCTGTAAAGAAGGCCAAATGGTTGCTGCCATACCACTGACAGACACTTTGTCCATTCTTGTGTTAAGTCCTCGCTTGAATGCATTGCGGTTGCAGACAGAGCTCTACTGTTTGTCCCTGACCAGCAGCAGCCTGCGGTGAATTTATTGAGCCACTCCTCGCCAGCCGCATGAGAAAAGTCATTAATCAGGGTGGATCGGGATGATCCGGTCGCAGTTGGTTTTTTTCCAGGCTGTATGACTCGTCTGCGGGGCATCGAGAGATTAAATAAGCGCAGTTTGAATGAAAACCCTGCAGATATTTGATATCACAGATTATCGTCTCTGCAGAGGAGGGTGCGATTGCCCTCCGGTTTGTCCATTTGTCTCTCTGCTTGTTAGCCGGACATCTCAAAAAGCTACCGAGAGATTTCTGTCAAACTCGGTGGACGGGTTGAACAACAGGGAAGGCTTCTTTCAACTTGAGCATCCATCAGCCACTAACCCTGACCCATTTGGATGAACTGGATTTTAAGACATCTTGACTTTACTTGAAAAACAGCTTTTTGACTTGTCTGACAATTTATGAGTACATTGTCAAAAAAATTGACAGGTAGACGATCTGGAACAATCCAGGCCAAAGTTTCGTCTTCTTCTTTCGGAATTCCATACCGTTTGTTGATTACATGCACTAAATAGTCCAAGTATTTGTCAGTGCAGTTTAAAGGTAAAAGTGTGATTATACAGTACACATACATGCATTGAATCAATAGGATTCCTCTTTGAATGGCTGAATAAATGAACTTACAATTGCATAATGTAAGTTTGCTACTCAGTATGATTACTTTGTTTCATGCCAATTTGAATGATCAGTATCAGCAAGGAGGGATGAATGATCTATTTTAGTTAGCATTTTGTGCTAATTAATGCATGCTTTGTGCTTAATGCTTACATCACAGCGAGACTAGATTATGGCCCATAGCACAACGCGTTTACCGCTTTATCTTTGTCTGTTTTTTTGCATTACACCAGCAGCGTTTTTGTACGTCAGACTTGTAAACATCTGTTTGTGTGGTGTTAATTACATGGGTTTGCGTCCCTGAATGCTGTTTATGTCAGGAGAGAGTAGACAGTACAGTTCTAATGACTTTGAAAAAAAATTTTTTATCATTTGCTGCGTCTGTATACTCCACAAACTTAAGTTTCCGTGTCCGCCAAAACCAGTTTGGCTTATTTCTGGAATGCTCGGCCCCGTGTAAACACACAGCTCCTGTCAAATTAAAACCATAAACACCCCATAAACCTTTGCAAATTGAGTTTATGTTGATTTTAAGGCTGTAGGTCTTATGCAGATGCCTTTCAAGGTCGGGTTTCTTAGAGCACGAAGATCAAGGAAAAGTCACGAATGAACGAATTGGAAAATGTTTTGGAATATGAACAAATATTCCAACCTTTCTTGAATGGACATGTCAAGGTCATCATAGAAACGAGTGGAATCTGTACCTTCTTCACCTCACCGTCGGCGAGTGTTACTAGTGCCGTTATAACCATGGAGTCTGCCGGAAAACCCAATTTGCTGACGACAAAGCACTCGACACAGAGGTCATGTGGACACTTAAAGTTGATGATTCACTCTATTCTGTAAATCTGTGCACTTACACACTTACACTTATATAACGGGTTTAGTCTACAGCGACACAGTAACTGTAAAGGTTAATTATTAAACTAAGACATGGAAAAATTGCAGGGTAAATAAGTGTAGATGAATGAAGGGATGGAGTCCTAATGAGGAGCGAGGAGAAACCACACGGGGGTCAGGACTGACGTTGTGGGTCGGTGTGGAAACATTGCAATTATAGGAAACACGACAGTGTAATAACTGTTATTAGGCAGTTATTCAGAGGCAGGGACTACTTGAAGGCAAACGAGAAAGAATGCACAGGGCGTGAACTTCCGCCAAGATGAAACGTTTCTCTCCAAGCTGTCGTCACAACCGAAACCTGCATTTTTGGGCGCTCTCGCTGAACCTGCATGCTCTCATTCGTATATGGAGACCTGTCACTCAAACAGAGGAGCACAAAACGTGAGAACAGATGAGTTAAATTAGTGGAATGTGATCACAACGTAGCCTGTAGGTACATACAAGACTCATGTTTATGATGGTGTAAATGTAAGATCTCAGTATCTGTCAGTACTTGTCAAGATAGCCAGGACAGATGTTTATATTATCCATCTTTATAAGTTTATATATAATGATGGAACCGCTCTAGATGGCGTCCTTTGTGTCTGCTACCATCGAATGGTCACGTTGTGTTACCGCAGGACAGGCAGTCTGAATGGTTGTCTATTGCCTAAACATAATATTTAAAAATGTAATAACTTAACAATTATGATACACATCTGTTTCAAAATCTACTACAACGTTCCTTGGACCAGCGCTCATCTCTTCGCTGAATTTCATCAAATTTGTATATAGTTTTGTAAATAGTTAACGTGCACGCACAACTGCAAGTATTCACAAGCTGAGGCAAAACATTACCGCCCAGGTGGAGTCATCATAACAGCAGAGAATGACTTTGTAATAACTGTCATTTTGTCGCTGCGTAATAATTAAATGAAGAGCTCATTTTCCAAAATAGGAATCACCGCTTTTGTAAAACGGTTAATACTCTTGTTTTTAAATGTGCATATCTATCGAGTCTATCTCTCTCTCTATTAGAAAATACAGGAAATGTGTCTGCAGTATTAAAAATGATAAAAGAACAGCTTCTACAGGGTCAAGGGTCCAGGATTTAGTGGGACCTCCCTTTGAACCAGGCTCTCTTCAACCTAAATGGAATGGAGCCCTAATTAATGTCATTGATTCTGGATCTGGATTTGTTCTACTTTCATCACTATTTACTGTCAGAATGACTGTTGGGAAAAAGAACAACAAACCCCAGGTTGGATAGGGGGACCAGGACTTTGGACCAGGACTGGATATATAAATAAAAAAGAGGAGTGACATAAAGTTTGACTGATATGGCCTGGAACAGAGAATAAAACGTGCCTTTAAATTTTGCAAATGAACTTTTATGCAAATACTCTCTAAATAACTCTAAACCATTGCAAAATAAGGTCAGTAATGTAAAAAAAACCAAAAACAAACGCGTGAGATGCCGTTTGTCTTCTTTCTGCTGAAGCAAGAGGAAGATGTTGTCCTGTAAACGTGAATAATTCATGCGCTGGGTGGGATCCACTGCACACTGTAGCCGTTCTGTCTCTCCCCGCACCGACACAGCCCGCGGCCTGTCCGAAGGCTGATGGATTACGGATTGTGTGCTGCGTGCCCGTGTGAATGGGCGATCGCTGTAGAAAGCGGTTAAAAAGAGAAAGGTCGAGCGACATCACAGCGTCGGCGTCCATTTTGTCCATCCCATGGCCAACTTCGGCGCTCCAGCTGCAGTTCAGACTTTTACATCAGGACGCGTAATTGCGACTCCTTCGTGGCTGTGAGGCTCTCAGCTGCTCCCTCCATCGATCGCAGCGCCATCATACTGCGTTTGAGAGCTATTACCCCGCTGCAAAAACATGGCAGTGAGGTGGCATCATGTCTGATGAATCCTGCCATATCAAATTGTGAGGGATTCATATGATAATGTTTATGAAGTGGTTGGAAAACTGCTGCCACTTACACTTGCGGACTACAAACGATGACCCACTGATTCTCTTCTGTAGCCTGCACTGTTCAGTTAGCACGGGGGCTAATTCTCAAGCCCTTAAACCGCTCAACCTTTTACTACCGCTCAGTGTAGACATAACGTTTATAGGTCTTTTCATATCAATAACCCAATAATAAAAGGCAGAAGTGTAACCCATATCATTTTTAAGCTATGTCATATTACATTTTTCTTCATTCTGGATGTTTGGGGTATGATTTTATACAGATTTCCTCTGATATATTTTGTATCTTTACAAACTTTGTGAATTTCTCTAGAATTCAAATGAAAACTTAGGATGTTCACCTGTGTTTTATGGAAACCATAATGGAAATGTGGCGATTGATGCGTTAGATCAGAACACACACACACACACACACACACACACACGCATACATACATACACCGACTTGAATTATCCTGAACCCTGAATCCCATCAGTTGCTTGACCTAAAGTGTCTGCACTTGTCAGCAGAGATAGTGGAGGAAACGCGTAAGGAATGAAGAGTGAAGATATGTTGCTTTTATTGTATGTCTTGTTCCCCTGAGCTCTAATGAATCTTTCCTCCCGTGCCCTCCAGCTGTTGCGAGAGCTGAAACACCCAAACGTGATCGCCCTGCAGAAAGTTTTCCTGTCCCACAGCGACAGAAAGGTTTGGCTCCTCTTTGACTACGCCGAACACGACTTATGGGTGAGTCCGCCTGAGCTGTCATTACGCGCACGACGCACAACATGGCACCACGACGACAAAATAACCATTCGACTGAAATGCAGAAACCCAACACGATGGCCTGTACCAAGCACTAAAAGCACCAAGTACAAATGTGGAATGTCACTGTGAAAATTCTCCAACTTTACAAAGGAGTGACTGCATATTTGTCTGTGTTTACGCCCACACACTCACACACAGACTCCATTTATGCCTGAATAAAGCCTCCTCAATGAATTACTGCTTTGATTTTACACCAGCGTGGGCAATCCACAGCAGCCAGCAGCCAAATTAGGAACGTGGCCACCTGCCAACACGGCTGGTGAATTAGACAAATTTTACAGCTGCAGCTTATAATTTGGCTGCTGGTTGTTCCTCCACCCCGGTAGGTTACTGGGTCAGGAGGCCTTTTGTGTATAGGCTGCACACACCGAGTCAGCTGCCAGATACAGTCAAAGGATGAAATTTCAGCGTGGGGGAACTTAAGGGTTTATTTAATGGAACGGAGCCGTGCTGATTAGGGGAGTTACTGTTCACTCGCTGGTCTTTTCCCCACGCTGAGGTGAAACCTGTCTTTGCCTCGCAGCACATCATCAAGTTCCACCGCGCCTCCAAGGCTAACAAGAAGCCCATGCAGCTGCCGCGCGGGATGGTGAAGTCTCTGCTGTATCAGATTCTGGATGGGATCCATTACCTCCATGCCAACTGGGTGCTCCACAGGGATCTGGTGAGCGACGGCACTGCCCCACTTTCCCTTTGCAGACACTTTCACATGGTTTCCAAAAGGAAAAAATATGATCAAAAAAAAAAAAAATCAACAATGCGGCTCTTCGTTATGCACCGCTCCGATTGATCTTTGGCCACGGTCTGGAACGATCGCTGATAACAGGGCGGTCATCCAAGACACTGCAGTGTTTGCTGTTTGCCGTTTCACGCGGCCGAGCTACTTTGTCTAACCTCGCAAGCTACAAGCTTCAAACTACATTTGCATTCATGGCATCAAGTGACAAGCGGATGCGTTCCGTCTCCGAGTTGAAAACGTCAACATCCCAAAGGCATTTGACAGAGGTGTTACTTTGAACACCAAATAGGCCGCGCTCAGCGTGCAGGAATAAGTCTATAATAACACACACGCACACACACAGATTCCATCTCTTATCCATGGAGCCTCACATCCTGTTTTTTTGGTTTATTTAGATTTATCGTGATCTTAAGCGTCATGTAAAAAAACACGTGCAGTTATTTTTGGCAGTTATCTGTTGTGTTTACTTGTATTCAAAATGAACCACGTGATGCTGATTTGATGGACGTTGGACACATTCTACACAGCCGTGTAACGTTGCGAGTGTCCTCTTCCTGTGACCTGCGGAGAAGAATGTTTCAGTCAGCGGTCAGAGGTTTGGGGATCAGTTTCTTTCGCTCCTTCATGAGTTCTTTATGTCACAGCTGCATTTAGCACAACTAAGGATGGAGGTGGAATCCCACACAGCCTGACGCTGTGCCCCGTACCCTGCTCGTTAAACTACTTGAATATACAGTAATTCTCATTCATTGAATATAATTTATAATTTACGTTCATTATCGATTCTTTATCCTTGAGTCTTTGGTAAAGTAGTTGGTCAGGGGTCAGAGGTCAGACCAGACATGACAGAGCCTGTGTTTGTCCACGGTGATCCGTCCGCTTTAAAACACGGCACACCGTAATCCGGGGCAATCCCACCGTCATCACCGTATATAAAATCACAGGGATCAGGCAGACTGTCTGTCTCTCTCACTCTGTCTCTCATTCCGTCTCTCAGACTGTCTGTCTCTCGCTCTGTCGGTCACAGACTGCCTGTCCCTCTCACTCTGTCTCTCATACCGTCCCTCAGTGTGTCTGTCTCCATCGGTCTCTACCCATCTTTTAATCTCTCACTCTGCCACTAGGTTTGTCTCCTCTTCACTGTCTCTCAGTCCCTCTGTCTCTGACTGTGTCGCTCTCTCCCTAAATGACTATCCGTCTGTCTTTGACTTTGTCTGTCTCTCGCTCTCTATCAGCCTCTATTGATCTGTCTCCAATCCAGTCTGTCACTCACTCTGACTGACTTTCTGTCCCTCTCTGTCTCTCTCTCTCTCTCTTGTGATTTCATCTCTGTCTCACTCACCATGGCTGCTATCAATGCTTTGACAATCTGAATGTTTCTGGAACAAACATCATTTAAAAACAATTTGACTTTCTGCTTCTGCTTGAGCGGTTCAGACAAGCGACACAATGTAACTTATAAACTAGCGTCGGATGCCAAATGGATTCCAGATAACACGGTCTAGGGGAAAGACACATCAAAGTGTCACTGCTTGGTTACACTGGGCTGTGACATCTGGGTGTGAATCTCTGGACAGCAGCTGCTTGACACAATTAACAGTCCTAAGTGATAAAAATGTCCTGTCAGTCTTTGCAGAGCTAACACGCTAACAGAAAGTGACTCCTCTCGCTCCTTTACAAAAACAAAACTTCTCTCGCGCGGTTGTTTTTTTCCACCCCGAAGGCTTCGCCGGCTCTTATCGGTGTTCCAAGCTCTTCCGACCCTTCACCGCTATTTTTTTTGCTGAAATTCTCCATTGTGAAATTGCGCCTGATTGTGCAGTAAAATTGATGCATCACCTTCTGTGTTGCTGTCACCGTGCCAGGACTTCCTGCCATTGTGCACCGAGGTCTGTGCACATACTGAGATATCAGCCTGATCGTTCGAGAGGTTCTCGTCTTTGCACAAACGATTCACTTGTTGTTGTTTCTGTTATTGTAACCTCCTTTCCATCAGCAACACAAAAGCCCAGACTCCACCAATTGAAAGCAAAATAGACTCTCCCAAACAATCTCTTGATTTTTTAAAGATTGCTTTTTGTTTTGATTTAAGCTGTGACGGCCTTTTTGCCAAGACAAACCTGTGATTTTATTCTTCTGTCATCAGGTCGGCTGTGAACCAGCACAACTTTCGCTCTTACGTAACTCTGTGTGTGTGCGCTGGTGTGTAACATGCTCCTCGTGTGTCTCTGCACTGCTCCTACACGAGCCATGTGCTCAGTATTGCACCACTGCATAGCATAGCTGCCCCTCCCC
>OMNV01025961.1:30472-69103 GCA_900303265.1 Brotula barbata | reverse complement strand
GCCACATTTTGTTTTGTTCTGTGAGAAATGCAATAATATCTGCTGGGCACTCACCATCTGCGTGTGGTTGGGATAGAAGGTTTGTTCATTCAGCGGGAATTTCTCTGAGCCGAGGGAGCGGTACAGCTTAATCATCTGAGAAAACTGCGAGCGGAGACAAAGAAAACAGTCAGATTTGACATTTAAGCAGGAGCGCAGGAGAAAATAGTAAGATGTGGCAGATATGAGATGCGATGCTGATAGATGGTCTGGAGAATTTGCAGGATGAAGACTAGCATGGCTGTTTTGTCTGATTGCGACGTGTTTTGTCTGCCCCTTCAGATGCTTGTGAAATGTGACCTAGCAAATCTCATGGTCTTGCTGCTGTTAGACTTAACAAGCTTACACCGGAGGTACACACTAAGCCTCATACACACTGAACCACTTTCCGAGTCGTCGGATCGTTCTGGAATCCACAGGACGTGACAGTGTTGTCTTGCATTTTGGTGGGACACCCATTACATGATCTTTCCAGAAGAAATCCCTGAAGCGCGTCAAGTCTCAAAGTTAGGTTTTATCATGTAAAAATTCCAAAACAATACATGAGGCTCTGTGCTCACTGGGAGCATTCTGATCAGGGCCACTTTGTCTCTGTCCTAGTCTTGACTTGACTTGGTTTGTGTCTCTTCAGACTTGACTTCGGATTTAGGTCCCAAGATGTGAGACTCACCTATGACTCCTCCAACAACGTCTTGGACTGACCTCTGGATACAGATATGAAAAATACAAATATGTGCAGAGCCAAATATTTGCAGCCGTGCAGCTCTTACTACGTGTTTTCCCAACAAGATTGCGGTGAGTAATAAAGCCCGGTGTTGGAGGCCGTTGGCTCCGCCGACTCCAGAGGCAGGTGTTACGGCTGCCTTTAATAGCCCAAATAAATCAGTTGGAGGCAGCCGCCGAGGGATGAGCTCACTCGGTGTGGGTTAAAGAAGAGTAAAAGGGTCCAAATCGCTTACCACCCAGGGTTTGCTGCAGAAGTTGTAAATGGAGAAAAGAGAGTTGGTGCTCGGGACTCCACCAAAATGCAGGCCGATTACAAGATTCCTGAAGTCCTCCCCCGGGACCATACTGTAGGCGTGCTGGCGGATCAGGATGAAGTCTGGCTTGAATGACCTGTAGGAGGATGAGACGTGAGGAAATGCATGTGTAAGATTGTTAAGTTATGTGAAAAAACGGCAACTCAAAACAGTCAACAAGTTAAAAAAACCCAACATAGTACATCTGTGGTAAAATTGGTTTAGTTTTGCATTGGAATAAAGAATTCAACATTTCGCCTGGACAGCAAACAAATCAAATGCTGAAAAAAAAAAAACATTTTCATTTTTATTTTATTTTTATATGTTTGGATTCCAATTAAGGCAAAAATTGTGAGGAAATGCATGTGAAGATTGCTAACAATTATCTGAAAAAAAACACCAATTTATTTCCCTAATCTTTTTATCAATGTTTTCACATACTGTACATGTTAACTGTTTCTTATTCCTGCAACAGCAATGCAAACTATCATACTTAAGTAGATCACTTTGTGGCGCTAATATGTCCAACAGAATGAACATTTGCTAGTAACAACCATAGGAATCCTTCCTTTTCACTCTCACATGACACGAATGTTTGATCATTTGCTGATGGAAACACTAGAGTTTGCTCTGATGATGATTGCAAAATGAATGAAAACACGAGGGTGGACACCTGAAAAATAACTGTAAAGGTAGTTTATGAAGGTTAAATGGTGGGCTCCAGTCAGACACATGAGCCACCGACACCAGTCGACACCACTGTCAGCACATTAACACACTGTGTTTGAGTCGTGTGTTTACAGTCAAGGGCTCCATTATTCACTGACTGTTGGTCTGAAGGAGTGAAGAAATGCTCCGTGGAGCGCCTAATCTTTCAGACCATCTATCCAATTAACACGGCCTAATCCTTCCCATAGCAAAGTATTCTGGGAGCAGGGCCAAGCAGCGCATCAGGCACCTGGAGGTCTGCTTTGATCCAGCCCACGTTTCACTGTAACATGGAAAACTCAACTTTGACTGAGACAATTCGTAGCCCAGTGATAGTTTCAGGTGATGTAACTGTGTTGGCTCAGATCTTGATATGAATCTTTTTGATCAGTCAGATGTATAAAAAGAAAATTTTATTCACCTTTTATTGTAATCTGCTCTAAACTGTAGTGCAAACAACGGCCAATAACAATACTAACAATCGGTAAATGGACTGCATTTCTATAGCGCTTGTCTAGTCTGTAGACTACTTTATTGCTTTACAATGTTTTGCCTCGCATTCACCCATTCACACACTGACAGCCGAGGTAACCGTGCAAGGCCCGCTTGCTTGTCGGGAGCAATTTGGGGTTAGGGTCTTGCTCAGGGACCTTCGACATGGAGGAGCCAGGGATCGAACCAGCAACCCTTCGATCACTAGGCGATCACCCTACCACCTAAGCCACGTCGCCCATGTGTTATTTTTCAATCTTCAGACAAAATAAATCATTATTGGAATAGAAAGAAAGAGTCATAAAACAAGATACAGATTTGTCTAATATGGGTTTATAAAGAACATACTATGCAGTGTACAAAGTGCCCGTGCACATGGCTGCAGACGCAGATACGAGCCAAAAGGAGCTCTTTGCAGGCTGTGGGTGCTTGAATTTTGCTTGCGATAGAAAGCATGGACTGGAGTGGCTTCACGGCTGAGAAGCGATCCGGTCTTGGCGACAGAGCGACTACAGCTGTTCCTCTCCGCTGCCGCAGCACTCAGCCACAATGGCAAACAACCAAAGTTTCTGCTATTTATACAGGATCGAGCTGTGGCTCCAGAAGCAAACTGGATCGAGCCGAGGCTCAAGAAGCAAACCGAATAGGGTGCCATTATATGGGAACAAAATGCAGCTCGGCAGTTAAAACACACTGTTACATCCCTTCCTGCTTATTACTGTACCCAAATGCTTGTTGACTGAGAGATTAATGTCCAATCTGTGGAGAAAATGTGACATATTCCCACTGAAAATGACTTAATAGTCTCCGTCACATTTGCCACAGTTTAACATCAGCGTGGCATCCCAGATTATGTAAAAAAAAACAACTCTTCTTCCTAATTACTATCTACTAAGATGTTTTAACTACCATGAACTTAAATGTTGTGTTGCACCATCACACACTGATGAAGATTGCATCGAGTTTACGCTGTTTTTCAACACAACGATGTTGGCCTAAGATACGCTAAAGGATGTTGAACTATTACAAGGTATGTGAAAAGTAGATTTACAGACGCCATCATCCCTGTTCTCTCCGTATGAAATGAATAAAAGCTGACAGACGTCACTGCTTCCACCTTGTTGCGCAGAGGCCAGATGCACAAGACATTCAGCTCAGTGGGACGGCTTTCACCATCCTATGGTTAATGGATGCAGTGCCCTACAGCAGCAGAGCATTACCCTGGTTTGTCACCCATTAACTTTGTTTTTCACGCTGCTCACTCGGACTTCTGCTGCTCGACCGAGGTTCCCTGTAGGTTGCGGATTACCTTGAAGTGGCACATTCATGTTTTACGATCCGCATCGCTCAGGCCCTACAGTCATCTCTCTCGTGTGATATGGTAATTCGCCCTTTCAATGGGTTGTCAGTGGTGCAGTAAAGTCTGATGACAGACAATGAATGGGGAATACTGGGGTTATAGATTAGATCATGAGAGCGGAATGGATCCATTTGGAACCTTAGGCCAAGTTATAACTCCCAACTGGTAAATTCTGCAGGATCAAAAAAATATCAATGTTAACATGTACTCTAAAATACACACCGAGTCTGAATACTACGGCCCAAGAGGAATGTCTGAATACATGCGAATGTACCTCATTAGAATATTTGGTCCATTGTTTCTACAAATCATCTACCGTTAGTGAAACTTTCAATATAAGAAATCATCTCATGGCACTGGCATCTGGAGCTCATTTTAAAGGGTAAATATATCTATTTCCACCTTATTATTTTCTTTTGGGGATCTATTTTAAAACCTTGGCAAGGGGATGTCCAAACTGAGGTGGTAACACTCATCGGATGCAAAACATGAATTTTGGTTAAACACGGATTCTGGATTTGTCCAACTAGGCGGGTTGCTTGTTGAAATCACCATGATACAGGACTGTCCAACAATAACACTGGGTGTGTCACACTAGATGCATTTTTTAGGTGAGAGATTCAAGACTGCTAATTGTCAATGTTCAACAGACCCACATCATGAGAGAAAATGACAAAAAGCAGAAGAAAAATATA
This sequence comes from Brotula barbata, assembly GCA_900303265.1. Taxonomy (NCBI): domain Eukaryota; kingdom Metazoa; phylum Chordata; class Actinopteri; order Ophidiiformes; family Ophidiidae; genus Brotula; species Brotula barbata. The sequence goes on along the minus strand of OMNV01025961.1, from coordinate 64,790 downwards.
AAAATATAGATGTGATGGACTGAAGTCTGTCTGAAAATGTCCAAATACTGAGATGGAGACAGATGTCAGGAGAGAGAGAGAGAGAGAGAGAGTAGAGAAGGGCAAGAGGAAGATGGTTAGGGAGGTAGTTAAAAGTCAAAGAACATTATTTAATCGGAGCCATCAAAAACTTAAAAACTGCACCCGTGCCCCTCATTTGAGGCTGTTTAATGTGTGGTACGGTAGAAAAAGGGAACAGTGCCAACAGGATGTTTTCATCAGCATTCCTGGAGCAGGAAACTATTCAAAGCCAGGACAATATACTGCCATTTTGATCCTCTGATCCATTTATCTTACAGAATCTGTGACCTTCTAATAGGCTCCACTGGGATGTCTGAATTGTGGAGAGCATTTGTCCTCTTAACGGCCTTGTGCCTGGCTCAAAGGCTGGCCAGGGCGCTATCTTGCTCCCATCAGTCTGTCTCTCATTGATAAGCATAATCGAGGTAGACCTTAGAGGGAATGCCACAAATGTCAAACAGTTCGTACTGGGGAAGAGTGCAGCGTTTGCAAACAATGGCAAATTATGCCCAACTGGTCGCCCATCATCAACATCATCATCATCGAAAGTAAATGCACCTTAGAGAGAATGTGCCCTTTACTATTTAGAATGCAATCACACACATAAAAAGACATGCACGCTTACATTAACAATGTTCGTGATGCGTTGAAGATTTTTGGACAAATTCGTGGTCAGAAACACTAAAAAAAGGCGATAATAATCTAACCCTTAACTTCTGATGTCCATCAGTGATGAATTTGTCTAAATTCAATGTTCCTTGTCTACCTTGCCATCTATGCACATTTTTATCATCCATTCATTCGCACTTATTTTGTGCAAGGATAATGGGGTCTGATTCCAGATTATATCGAGGAAGAGGTGGACGATGTCACCTGTCACGTGGACAATTTGTATGTTACAATGCACCTAATGTCTTAGGACTGTAAAGGGACACACAAAAATAGCCAGAACCTGCAAATGCCACAAAGACAGTTAAAGAACAACATATGAGGGAACTCTGATGTGCCTTTTTTTAGCCACATTATGCTCAGTAGAACATGAATGTTTAAAAAAGATTTTGTCCTTTACTTTACTCTAATAATCTTATTTTGGCCTTCTGGTTGGTCATTTGTTATAGTCAATACCATTCTCTTACAGTACGGAGTCTCCCAGGGCCCTGGGGGATCATTCAAACTTATCCTGCCCTTTCCCTGCTCTCCGAGCCTGGAACTAGAAGTCCTCGTGGCTGCACCCGTGGCTCCAGGACCGGTGCCACCCGAGCGACCTGGCAGCAGCAGCTCAGATCGTGGGCGGCGGCCCGCATGGGCCTACCCCAGCTCTGGACCGCCTCCAGTCCCGATCGCGCTCCAGGCTCATCAGCACAAAACGCCGAACACAGCGAAGGTCACGTAGAAACTAAACGGTGCCTGACTAGAACTAAAACAACAAGAAATGTAGATTAACTTGAAATACACACCCCCAATCCAAACAGGCGTGGGTGTAACTAAAGCACACACACCAGAAAAACAAATTAGACAATGTTATGTTGCTAAACACTGATTGTGTTCTGGATTTGGGCTCCAGTCTCAGGGGAGATGTACTATATGTAATTGTGACAGGATCTGCAAGAGTGATGGAGCACTAAATGACCTCTGACAAGGGGGAAATCAGGGTTCTTATGAGTTTGAGTGAATTAGCCAGGTCATTTGTATTCATGACTGCATTAGCCTTGCTGCTGTTATTGCTTTCATTACAGTCACAGCGCTCTGAAAGGAGACCAGCTTGAGGCCTCCTGAAGTAACGTCTAAACTCAGCGTGTCTGAGTGGGATTTACTTGCTCGGTAACAAGATGAACCTATCTGAAGTATTAGGTGTTGACGTTGCCCGAAGCAGACAATTCCTTCACTGATTAAAAGGGGCTTTTGAGTGGGTCAAGGGAACGGGGCAGCTAATGTGTGTGTGCATCATCTCTGTGTGGTCGAAGCATTAATCGTCACTTGTGGTAACTAAAGGAGGAGAGCTTCTGTATAGGGAGGGTGGTCCCGTCTAATCCGGACCAGTAGCAAAATTAAATAGACAGAGAAGAAAAATAATCAGACAAGGATCTGCTAAGCCCCCATCAGTGGGCCAGCAGGTCTGAGGAGAGAGAGGAATGTGAGGGTGGCTCAGCAACAACACGGTCCCCAAACACGAGCAGCCATCTGAAGAAGTCATTTCATAGAGTATTGACTTTAATTTGTGTAAACCAAGGGACTCCATCCAATATCTCAGCTTACTTGAAATGTCACTCAACATGTTTAGAAAATGTTATCAAAACAAATTTTGACACGAGTGACATTTCTAAATATGGCTTTTGGCAACTCCTGTAGTCAGAACCCATGCTTTGGCGGCTTATACAGATTTACACAGCCAGACCGTTGTCCTTTCAACCCCCTACAAACACTTAAAATGAGATTATCACTATCTCTTTACTGGAAGAAAGAATAAATGACAGCGCTCTCCATATACCGGTGCGGCTGATGTGGTAAGATATGACGAGACTATGAATTTGTTTCATATTTGCATTCACAGCAGAAAAGCAAAATTAATTGTAATAACCAGTACTATGCCAATACTATTTCATATTTAATATTTGTCATTGGGTGGTACAGATGCAAAAGAAAGGTGCAAAAAAAACAAAAAAACTAAATACTTCCTCACCTCAATTATTAGTTATCACAATCTTTGACTTTTTGAGAAGAATACTTTGCACATACAAAAATAGCAGTGTCATAAGGGATTTAAACAAGTTTTACGAATGACTTGAGCTCCTTCGCTAATTTTAGTGCCATGTGGATATGGCAAAGGCCAGGCTACGTTTATTTCTTATTAATATATATTCATATTTCTATGCAAACCAGTTTCTTCATTTAAAAGCTTATCTCCAATGGTGTAATGCTTACTTATCGTTGTCCAAATCAGAGCAACAGCTCAAAGTCTGAAAAAACAGATAATGCTAGAAAAGGCTCATTATTGTGACAAAGTTAAGTTAATTGGGTTCCCCTGGAAATGACGCCGCAGGAAAGTGATAACATGAGCCACGGCCATTTCCCTTTCTGTGCTGCCACAGCATCCCACAAGAAGAACAACCGGTGACAATTAGGATATAAAGTATAAACATGGTGACAAAGGATCAATAGCACAGCCAGCTTAAGACTAAACAGAGATCTGCTACCACTGGAGCGACACATGTCACATAACATAGTAACCCAAGTGAAAACGGTCCATTGTGATATTATCGCAGCAAAGTTGCTTTAGTTCTACTTTTCTTCTGCATCAGTCTCAGCGTGTTTCACTGTCCTCTTGGGCACAGTAATGTAGGCGGCTGGTGTTAATAAGGCCCTTGAAGAGCAATAAAATTCTGCTGTTTGATTAAATTTAAGGCTTACACAGAAATGGACTTTATGTTCGCATTATGCAACAGTAAAACGAGCTCTGTAGACTACTCAATCAACAAAATCGCCCGTAGTAAACACAGTAAACACACATACTGCCCGTCATTAATCACCGCTAATTTAACTGCCTTTGTGAACCATAAGACGCGGGCTTTGGAGAAGCAGAGAGATGTAGAGGACAAAAAATTTGGCCTGCGGCTAATCATACTTGACCGCTGTAATCGGTGTTTCAGCCAAACCAGTGCTCCCACTTTAAGCCCAGCAGCTAGCAGGAGGTTTTGGCAGGAGGCAGCGGTGGAGCCAAAGGGCTGACTACAGCAGCGCGGGGGGAACAGCACACTGTACCTCGTGGCACGCCGCTCTGTCACACTGCAGGCTGTCTGTACAGTGCGCATGCAGCTCGGTGCATGCCACGTTGCATGATCGCACACGCAAAGAGAAAAATCGAGCCCAAAATACGCTGTGATGAGTTAAAAAACCTGCATTCAAAATCCCACCTAAAGCATTCAATGATCTTACTTAATTTCTTTACTTCATTCATTTTGAATGCATCGTTGTAATGTGGAAAAGATTGAATCACGTCTTCTCACACTAATGCAATCAAGTGGAATAAATCTACCAGTCAGGTCCAGCTACCTTTCCTGTTTAAAATACAGACGTGAGCTTATATTTCTTATGCTGTAGATACAGATAGAGCCTATCTTCAACAAGCTGGTAAACCAGCATAAATGAGGATAATTAGCTGATAATAATGGCCTAATCCCAATTGAAAATGCAATGCATGATGCACATTTGAAAATTGCACTTGGTTCTGGGCTGCGGTTTTGGTTGCTGTCAGTAGAAACATGAATATCTCTAATCTGAGCTCCAATGTCTCAGTTTGGACAGATTTTTCTTTTTTTTTTTGTGAGAGGAAAAATCCACTGCATAAAGCAAATCGGAGCCCAAAGAAGTGTGAGAACGTGGACTGCTGTATGAAAATGTGAGCATTCCTGTGGACAGAGGTCAAAGATCAAGAGCTGTGAACACAACACGTGAAGAAGCACTGTCCACAAACCAGGCCGTATCCTTCCCATCACATATTTCTGGACGCACACAGGAATGTTTTAAAACAGTGGTTTCCAACCTATTCTGGCCCATGGACCAACTTCTTGACTCAGAAACACTGTGGGGACCTCTGATATGGGGGTGAGATCAGAGGTGGACAGGAACAGTCTCAGGTCATTTATCTCATTAGTCGTCAGGTGTGGAAATTTCACTGTCACAGAGGGATGGAGATTTCTTTACATGGATTTGATTTTTCTCAAAAAAGAAAGAAAACTATAAAACCAATAAAATTGGGCAAATAAAAACTATCATCTATTTTACCGGCATTTGGCATTAAAATTACAATACTGAAGCCATTGTCATGTAAGGCCTCCGTGGACTAACAGGGGGTTATCTATCGTCACATGATCATCTGTAGAATTATTGTTTCGGCACAGAATAAAAATATTTCTATCAGCTGGCAAACATAATATTGCTGATGATCCACAGATTGAGTCCAGATCCAGTTAGTTTGCCTTAGAGCTCGAGGGATCAGTCCACACATGAAGTGCACACACACATTTTAGAGGGACTGGACCAGAAACAGAACTGCCTTTGCAACCACCACATTATTCACTGACCAATCAGACTACTTGCTTTAAAACCCATTGTGCAAGTCGTAGTCATGCAGAGCGATATAAACGACAGCCCGAACCACAACAATTTGGCAATGAATGTCCCCGTTTGTGAACGAAGCTCTTTCCCTCTCTGCAGCAATCAGACCAGCTGCAGCCAATTTGACTTCTCAATCTATGCGGCAATATCACCAAAAATATTCAACCTGCATAACAACCTCTGTGTCATTCGTGACAACACATTGCATTGTAGTATTTGCCCTAAGCCTGGTCTAGCCAGCCCCAATTATCCTTGGTCGGTTTCAAACCGAGTTGCATGATTCGGCCATTTCCGGAACAAATGGTACTTTCAACACTGATAAGAAAATTATTTCATAAAATTGCGTGCAGCCAAGGTCAACACACAGATTAGCTGATTATTTCCCGAGAGGACTAGCGGACTGACTGGATAGACTGTTAGCGAAATGAATTGGCCAATGATTGTGCAAAGCACCCGTATATGTGTAAAGGTTATGTAGTCTTTGTAGATATATGGCCGCTGGCCTTGCAAAGACTTTGACTGCCATCCTCAAGGTCTGGTGTAATCTGGTGCAAACATGAAGAGACTTGATACTTGATAAAGGTAGGAATACTGCAGGTGCAGCAAACGTAATTAATATAATAAGTACAAGTGGAATGCCCGATATAATGCTCCCACCGCCAATGTTTTTATACAATATATTTGTCTATCATTGTCCAAGAGTAGAAATTTTGGTGAACTAAGTGGCCACTAATGGACATTGAAGAACATATTCAGTCGAGAGCATGAATGACATTGTGATACTAAGCCACTTACAACCATGAACAAATGATCAGCTGGATTTAAGGGAATTAGTTGCATGCCTACAGCATTGATCCGAATGCTGAGCTGAAACTCTTTCATAACACTATTTTTGCAACGCTGGGCAGCACAATGAATAATATTGTGAGAAGCAGCACTCACAAAGCCTTCATGGAGGTAAAAAGATGACATTTTTTTGATAATGAAATTTTTGTTGGCCAGATTTCAATCCCCACTTTGGTTTTAAATGCTATGATGTTTTTTTTTTTTCGACTTCCCGCTGTAGTATTCTTGTTACAGCCTTGATCTGTCTGAGTACAACCAATGTCATATATACACAGTCACGCTCAATGCCTCAGAGAGAAAAGAACTGGAGCCTTTGTGCAGGCTCACTGAGGCAGATTACAGATTGCGTGGGTAAATGCGTCAAAGCCGTGTTGCCAATGGACTCGAGCTCTCTGTCTGCCTCTTGAGTCTTACCTGACCACTTTGGTGCCCCCTTTGGTGACCTGCATATCCACCATACATCCCGAGTTCACATAAGAGGCCAGGTTGATCTCTGAGAACTCTGCCTGCAAAACACAAGAGAAAACACCAAAGCCAACATTAGACGTTACATTCTACAACACGTAAGGTCATCAGGTTTACATTAAATGAACCCCCACACTCAGTGCTGGGTCAAGTGCTCCTGAACAAAGAAGAGCACTTCTACACGGTGCTGCACAAAAGGTCCTCTTGTTAATTTTGGCTTTCTGACAGAAATACTGTAGGTTTCTTTCAAAAGTTCGATTATGCCACCAGTTTGTCTACAATACCATTCACTTGTGCAACTTCACCTCTACGTCTTTTCCTGTATGCATTAAGATTCAAAGCTCAGGTCAATGAGACCCACAATGTACCCTGCATTATCTCCTCTTTACTTCATTTTCACATTTATGCATTTGCAAAGCTGAGAGTCACAGACAAAGTCAAAGAGACAGATTGAGGCAGAGTGTTAGCTGGTGAGAGGAGGCAAATTGAGTTATCCCCATCCTGTGGCCTCCCTGACAGTGAGGCCCTTGTGAAAGGCCGTAGCCTGGCTACCTAATGACTTAGTCAAACTCCCAGAGATACTCTAAAGGAGGGGCCATAGGCAACTTCTGGGAAAGGACAAGGACCAGGGAGGGACAATTTCATTTTCCTTCTAATGACTGTCACTGCCTGGTCTAGCAAACTATAGATGTCCATACGCCTGTTAAACCGAGTGACTGACTGGCATTTCTGAAGCAGCAACACACTGAAACAGTGTGAGAATATAATGTGTGGTCTGGTCTGGAACAAGGTTAAAGGGCAGATAATCCACTTTTTTATGACTTTCTCTCACTTGTATATTATACTCAGGTCTGGGGCATTTTGGGACAGAGACTTACAGTGGTAGTTTTTACCCAGTGCAACAGCAAAGGGGTAGAAGTGGATCAAATGATATGGTCTCTTTAATAACACTTTGAACAGTGAATTAGCTAAAATATCCAATAAAGTACCAAAACTGTATGACTTCAGTTGTATGTGCTGCTAATAACACTCCTGCTAATATTAAAGATGTGAGGTTTATCTGATCTGTCATTTACAGGATTAATATTGTCTGCAAGGTACAGTTATGTAATTGCTGTAAATACGATGAAGTGATATGACGCTTTTAATTATCATAGATCACAATGAAGACACAACAGCAACAAAAGCATTTTCGAATCTAAAATATGCCAGAGGGAGGGGAAGACATGCACGAGCCAGTCATCAGCAGAGCCTGTCGTTCCTTTTCAACACGCTCCAGTTCAGAAAACTCTATTCAGCCTTCAAAGACTCATAAAACCATCAAATCCTCCCGTTGACCCTCTCCTCAACCCAGAGATTGGCATTATCCATAGTGAGTGAAGTTCATTGGTACACACGCTCATGCTGTGATCATCATCATCATCATCATCATCATCATCATCATCATCATTTGAGGCTTGGGTGTGCTGTAAGCCTGCTTTACCAGGCTTTACATGGGCTTTCATCTACATGAAAAGAAAACATTATCATCAATATTCTCCCAGAGATAAGCCTCCCTTTCATGCAGTTTTGTGGCCCATGTAAACTCTGTGTGGGGGAGTGAGGACTTTTCAAAAAAGAATGTGCATACATAAACAAACTGTCTTTTTCGACCGAGAGGAAAAAACTCCCACAGCTTTTATTTATTGTGTTGCACTCAGAGAGGAAGAGCTGTGGGCGATTAAATGCCGTAATCTTATTTAAGGGACAATGAGACGCCACTCATACTAAAAGTGCCTCAAGGACATGCACTTGGCTCTCTTCCTTTTCTCAGCTCGTCTGTACTGATACCCGCCTGAAAGAAACATCTGTGTGCTCGGCAACACATGCTTTGCCAAAAAAGACTCACAACACATGCAAATACACACAGGCATTTTGCTGCATCCAGATAAAACTGGAGAACGTGCAATATTTTGGCAAGACCGGAACACTCGGCCTCATCTCTGATTGGTTGGTTGAGGGTAAGACAAGGGCTAGCAGCCACTGTCATTGGGCAGTAATGGATGAAGTGGCTGGTGTGGGGCAAAGGCCCAGAAGCCAGGACAGGAGCCTTTTCACAGCGCCATGGTTACCATCAGGGTAACACATTCAGACACTTGTCTTGCCCTGGGAAAGGAAAACAGGAAGTGATACATGGGACAACTGCCCCCAGAGTTGATTCTTCTCATCTGTTGACCTGCATTCTAGCTGGATTAAAAATGGCCTTCAGCCATCCTGTTAGCAGGAAGAAGGCTACGGGACATGGCAGGAGTGTGATTACATTTAACTCTTTCATGCTTTCGTGGAATACCAATAGAGTGCGATTATATGCATCTTAAAAGGCCATAATCTGATGTTATGAGGGACTAGTTTTGTTCAAACTTCATGTAATCAGATAGAATAATTGGAATGAATCAATGTTGGTGTGCTCTGGGTAACACCAGTTACAAACAGGATGCAAGTTAGCGTCCTGTGTTGCTAATGCATCCCTACTGGCAGCTTTTTCATGTCGCAACACGCAAAGTGTGATCCTCAAACATTCACCGTCGGGGACAGAACACCAAAAACAGAGATAGGGCTCAGAAAACAAAGTCTGGTCGCCTCTGCAGTCCTCTGTCCTCAACACACTCGTGCTAGCTGACTGGCTAACAAAAGCTAGGCCGAGCAAATGCTAGCACAAGTTAGCCAGCTAACAATAAATATACAAATTATATCTGAAAATGAATAATGTGAGGTAGGTTTAGTTAAAAAAAATAAAAGTTATATTTAGCCTTTTTTAAGATTTAAAAATACCTGATTTAATAACACAAATAAGTACTTAAGGAACCACAGCACATTACATAGGATTTATTTGTAATGCATTGAAATCACAGCACATTGAAATAGTGTGCCTGTAAACATACTACTATAAATATTATTACTTTATCAAACAGCATCTCCCTTACCAAATGTGCTACAGATCAAAGCACTGTTTCATCTTGAGCACAGCAATTTAGAGGAAAGCTTCGTTTACCCCTGCAGTGCTCCGTGAGGTCGGCCCTGACTGCCGAGCCATGTGGACCTGTAGACGGTACAGTAAACCTCACATGACTGCCCCTCATCTGGAATCTCTGAGGCTATTTTTAGACTGGCATTAATCTGTGTCACTGCAGGTTTCAGGTGGTTAAGTTGCCTTTTGTTTGGTCAACTTACACCCCCCATTCCCCAACACCTGATAATATTTCCATGTTGTGGTGCCTAGTGGATCACTGGTTTGGGTATGTGGCACGTAACACAGCGGGTTCGATTCCGGCCAGTGCTGGACGTCATCGCCATCCTGTCTATCTCTCTACTGTTTATATCGCAATAAAGCAGAAAGTGACAAAAAAATATCACATTAACATATAACAAATAATAATATTAACATGCTGAGTATTAATTCCTCCCGCCTGGGTTACGTGTTTGCGTGTAGCTATTGCAGACATTAGCGGTGCTGGTGTGGGAGCATATGGCCTCTACCGCCACCTCGAGTCCTTTACAACGGCAAGAGAAGAGGAGTGATCCGGCCGGCTGGAGTCCATTAGAGGAAATGCCAACCAGGATGATTTTCTGTGGCTCTGACATGAAGCGGTATGACACATGAGTCAAACACAACGATAATGTGATGAGCATCCAGACCACGGCACAGCTCCTCCACCCTCACGCATCACCTGAAGCAGACCTGGTAACGAGGCATTACTCATGCTTAGAAGATGATAATTTCATGAATATAACACACGTATGTTCAGAAGCATGCTTATATATAATGCAGTTTATCATGAGTTGGTTGAAGATAAGCTGCTGCAGATTTTTTTGTTTGTCGTCGTTGTTCTTGTGAGTTTTTTAATGGAAAGACAAAAACCGGTGATAAAGCCCGTTGTAACAGGGATGTCGTCTTTATTTGTGTGCTTCTTTTCATCTGCACGCAGCTGTTTTCTGTAACAATTTGTTTTATTGCTTCGTCTCTAGCTTTCATAAATGTTCAAATGAAACATTCTACATTCGTTTAGCAGCTGTTGCCTTGATGAAGCATTAATGATGTAGCATTATTGCACGTTCTAACATGCAAAAACTGCGAGCACAGTTGCAGGCCAGATGAGAAGTGAAATAATTTATTGCTGAATACTTTCCGATTCTTCGCAAGCTATGTTGATAAACCTCACTCACATATTGATGCAATTGAGAGCTCTGAAGTACAATGTGCCATTCATGTGCATCACACAGTGGTATTTGCTGCTAATCACTACCACCTTGCTTAAAGGTGAAAACACCCATCGAGATGGGAGCCAAATGCTGAGTGCTATGGGACTACAGAAGCCATCCAGGAAGCTATATGCTCGAGTAAAACATCTGTAGCAGTACCAAACAAAACCATCCATCTCCCCCGTTGCCCGACATCACCATGAAAACTCCAGCCAAGAAAGCGTACGGATAACATGTAGCCAACCGGCTGTGCTGGCTGGCTGCACGCTGAGGTCACAGCCCTGCTGAGCAGATGTTGCCACTGACGACACAAGCAACACATGGTCCAGGATCATGAAGAAGAGCCCTTGTTCTTTCACCATCAACAGACCTCTTTGATTTCGAACGGTTTAATTTCTCTGACTGGGTAAAATGCAGTGTTTATGACTTGCAGCGACCAGTCAGTCTGTTTGGCAGCCTTCTGTGAGGTACTTTCATTGTTCTGATAACTGCAGCTAATGCAATGAATTAAACATCATTAGTCGGCAACTTGGCACTGCCACTGCGCTACAGCCATCCAAGGTACTTCATGCAGATTCAAAGGGCATTATGGGTGATTCATATTTGCCTAAATTCCACTGAAACACTGTTGATACAGCCAACAAGTGTCCAGATACCAGATCAGCTGAGTCAGTGGCCCAAATTATCTGCAGCGATGCACTGGGAGATAAGACCATAAATCTATATAAGGCAAACAGCAGTGGAGGGGCCACAAGCTAAGCCAAGCTAAGGGTCATACTGTGCTTAAGGAAGCCTCCCGGATACTTGGCACGAGCAGACAAACATCAATTTTCATGGGAACTTTATGCACCTAGAGGGTGCAATTTGAACGCAGAAGTTCAAGTGTTCCACAGATTTTGCCAGGTACGATTAAGTCATCATGATAAACAATCTCATTTGTGGAGAAAAGCTTCACGTGTAAACTTCAGCTACATGTAAGCTTCACCTAAAACATGACATCATTATATGCATCTAATATATCTCATTATGGACTACGTTACATCGAGTAGTTCATTAAGCAGACATTAAAGCTGTCAAAGATATGAAGCAGGCTTTTTTCGGTCTGAGCAGTGCCAAAATGAATACTTTTAAACTAAAATCGACCAGTCGAATCGACCAGTAAAACGAAGGATGATCTGTTTATATAGATTCCTACTGCACTGGGATGGGATGCCTGTGGAATCAGACTTTAACAGCATGACCACCCGTCTATTGATCTATGGTAAGCTTCATCCATTCATCAAAATTAAGTAATAACTTGAATGAATCGAGCCACATCAGATTGTCATTCTGTCTTCATCATTATTATTTATGATCGTAGCACCACCGCATGCAAGAATGTAAGATGGAAGCCTGCACATTTTCCTCCCACTGATCTGCAGCATTTGTATGTTACATTGTTGTTAAACTGAAGGCTGATTAAATGGTACCATAGCAGAAAAAGATCCACATGCTGGAGTCATTGCCTCTCCTGGAACGTACACATTTCGGTTTAAAATGATTTATTCGAGCTATGACAGTGTGAGACAGAGGAGGAAGAGATACTGTAGCCACATACTGGAGAGAAAACCATGACAGTGAGTTTCTTCCTTAGGCTCATCATTTTTCTGGATCTCGTGATTTAATGTGAGTCACGGGCTACTCTTCAGTTTCATGATGTATGAGTGCTGACCTAATGTAACAGCACGTTAACTCTCCGCTTAAACCACGGGGGATTAACTGACAAAGAGCGTGAGAGTGGGACAAGTTAATATACAACTCCCCGCACCGTTCATGTCAAGTGCATTAAAAACCTCTCTGCCTTCGCCCTTGAACCTCTCCACATCATTTGCAGGCCATTTTGAATCAAAAAGACAGAAGAATTTCATACATTCTAGCAGCCGGGACAGCGTGTGTAACTACATACTTATGTACTTTTGAAAATAGGAATTGCTTCATCCCTGTCTTTTCCTTTTACTTGCTTACAGTAGCAGCATCACGAGCCAAGACCAAATCTGCCCCCAAGCATCTGTTTAGTGCTTAAAAGAGCTTCCCAGTGGACACGAGACCTCGAGCGTCTACCAAAAGTAACTTCAAAAGTAGGCAAGTAAATAGGGAACTGTGGGAAGATAGCGGTCGGCCAGGCGGCTTTAATGAGCGCTATCTTTCTCGGTCTGTGTCTCCGTCCTACAGATGGGCATCAACAGTCTGTGAGCGATTCACCTCCGGAGTGCTACATCACATGCTGCGGCGAGGCCGTGCGTAGGTCTGAAGATGGGACCTTATATGGCAGCGAGGGGGGCAGAGAGGAGCTCAGCTGGTTTGCGAGCGCAGCGCAGCTAATGCAGCGTGTGTGACGGATGAGAACAAGGAAAGGCTGGCGAAGTTCAACACGGAGGAAAAGCTAACAATGTGACATCATAGGATATTTAAACAGCTGGTTTAAATGTAGGATTTTTCGGGACCTGGTCTAGTATTTATAAAACTTTAAAAAGGGGAAAAAAGGAGTAGGAAACACAATATTTGTTAAATCATAATGACAAGCATAATAACAATAATTATCATCATCATAATAATCCTTCCTTTCCAGAGTTCAAGTTTGCTTTACATGACGCCATGAAAAGACAATTCAAAATCAACCTAACTCAGGTTTTGAGGATTATTTACTTTTTGGTGGGAGTGGGGGGTGGGGGCGGGGTTATATTATGGAGCAGATATTGTGCACAGCATTCATCACATTAATTCAAGAAAAAGTTAACGACATTTGAGCTCAATCTAGACATCAAGTTGTAGCTGGTTCAGAACAAGTTTGGATCGGAACCTCGCACAAACTGCTCCACTGCTCTCTGGACCTGGACGGAGACCCTCTCAGATCGTTTTGATGCACACCCAAATGTGACCGTGGTGTTCAGCCTGACAGTCTGACTGCACCAGACTAAAACATACAGGTGTGAAAACGCTGATATATTTACTGATCTCCCGACACAAAACGTGAGGAGAACTGCAGCTGCGTCTCTGGCTTGGCTAGAGTTTGTGAAATCCAGTGGTAGGGAGGAGAGAGTGGGAGAGTCTACGGGCTTCTCTGTTTTAATTGTCATAAAAGGGTTCATCTCAGCATGTGGCTAACCTTTCACACAAGGATTGGGTTTCCATCATCTCAGCGAGGTGTACAAACAGAGTCTGACCTAACAAAGGTGGAGCCAGCTGCTGCAGGCAATTAGCGAATGACTTGTTACCCAGAGTGCAAAGGGCGTATGGGAAAAAGGGAGGGTTTAAGAGGACTAACTAGGTCAGTGGCACCGTTGGATCAAACCTCAGTAAGGTCCCCTCACTATCAATGGAAGGGGCCTGATTAACGCTGCCACACCTTTTTATTGATGCTCAGTGGTCGTGACACTGCTAGACAAAAGGTTCCATGCAAATAAGGTACACATCTCATCGAAAAAAAACAAAACAAACTCCCACAACAGTAGACAGGCGAGCAAACAGGCTATAAAATCAGCCATCCAGCTTTTTGTGGTCCTTTTTCCTTCTCCCATAAAAGCGCACTACTCCATTTCAAAGACTCAGGTCTCAACACTCTCAACAATGGCTTGCAGATGACCAAGGGGCTTTTGGAGGGAAATCAGATGCTATCTACACATAGTAAATACTTGATGTCTAGACTTACAGACAGATTTGTAAGCATAGCAGGGTTTTATTTGGAGAATGGAAACATAATCATAATACCATAACTTTTATACTCTGCTGCAATGCTGTAGCACCTTTTAAAGTAGGATGTTATACATTATTGGCCAAATATACCAGTGGCTCTCAATCTTCCCCCTCAAGAGCCACAACACTGCCACTTCCCATCTTTCCTTGTTGTACCCAAAACTCAAAGGCTCTTGCAGACTGTGATTGTGCATCATCACAAAAGAGATAGCTGTTGATCAAGTGAACACACCTGATCAGGTGTGGCTCGAGTGATGGAAATTTTGCAGTGCTGTGGGCCATCAGGATCAAGGTTTGAGAACCTCTGCAATATCTAATGGTCCATCTCTATATTGGCTATTCATGTCTTGATTCAAAGGAAGTGTGAGATGATTGGACTTTGGAGCTGCTGGATTATAGAGCACAGGATGAATAAGAGGGTTTTCCTGCAGGATAGACTGCACAAATCACAGTGGTCTACAGAGCTCAACACTATTTTTGAGGAGTACAATACGTGCATGTAAACCTGTTGTGTCTCATATTAAGATGTCTACATACTTTTGGCCAAATGGTGCATTTGATGAGTAGTTATCACACAAACCCAGTCATGCCCTCAGAGGAGTTCCAACAGAGAAAATAACTGACAGATGTGTCAAAGTATTTTAAATTATTCTTCACTTTCAGAACGTAAACATATTTCTGGATTGACTCTAACCTACCTGCTCCACTCGGATGTCACACTCCCCATTCAGCTTCTTCCCTCGGAAATACTTGGCCCTGTGTGGACAGAAGAGACGAGGATTTAATGATCAACAATCACAGTTTTACATCCATGAATCTATGTGTTTATGTATATTTATGTACATGTTTTCCTTCCCTGGACCGACAGCAGAGCACACACAGCACCAGCAGTCAAAACAACCTTTGTTTGTTTATTTGATCGAAGCTGAAACTTCAACAGACTTTCCATAGTACCTTGTAACCAGGCAAAATAATTACAAAATAGTTACTAATAATTCCCATGATTACATTATCTGATGTCAGATTTTAACCTAAAGCACAAACTGCATTTAATTTTCAAGTGTAATTGGTGTTTTGCGTTTTACACTTCTTTTGGAACCTATTGATTATTATATATAACTTTTGGTTCCTGAGGATGATTACAAAAATGAACCACTGTGCTAAATTCAGCTGATAGATGCTATCAGAGAGACACACAACCCTCTGTTGTTACACTGAGATCTTCAAGTGCTCTAAATGTTAGGAGCCACCTGAAATGGAAACATGCTCTGAGCAGTACCAGAGCTTTGAACTGCAGGAAAACGCCGTGCAGATCTTACACTGGAGAAGGCTCAGCTCATGAATATTCACTCCATTTTTAGGGGAATCGGTATGAAGGTACAATAATATATGAATTAATATGGATACGGTAGAGGAGAAATTTTCATATTTTTAACGAGACAAAAACATTTCTGAAGCCTTTCGGAGTTATATTCCCATCACCAGCTCCATTTACATTGACTGAGGGATGGATGTGGATTCACTGTGCAATTTAAGCTGTAGTTTGTATACAGGAAACCACAGCGGAGAGTTGTTTTTTTGGTTTGGGGTCATTTAAATGCACGCTCTGCAATTAAACTTGTTTATTGGTTTATTGGATTTTTGCTAACATATCATCCCATAAGGATAGATTAAAAACAAAACTCATTCCAGTTGACTTAATTTAGGATTATGGACTTTTAATTCTCTGGTATGCATAACAGTTAAAGACACATGAAGATAAAGACAAATGTGATCATCAGATTTCATTTTGTGGATGATTCATTGGGGTTGTTGTTTTTTTTTATGATTACATTTGTACCACTAACAAACGCACCACAGATACTGAATATTTGGACATTTCAGCCATTATATCGTTTGATCGGATTGGAACGTGACTGTTTGGCTTAGACTAATATCAGACCATTACTGTGCATGTACACATAGCTGAGGTGGGATGAGGTAGTATGAGATAGTAACCCCAACCCGAGACCATCTCAGAATTTGAGTTTCAAAACAGGTAGGGGATGCAAATAAACTTCCAAAAACAAAGTGGTGAGGACAGAGGAGAGAAAGGCCTTTTCAAATTGGTTATGTTGTTCAGGATAAGCATGCGATGGGGCTTATGGGAAATATGGTCTTAATCTGGAAAAACACTGCCACTGAGCTAACAGAGGCTCCTAATCATCTCCACATTGTCTTTTGTTGACTGAAATTATACTGAGGTAGCACTCTTAATTTGACAATGACACACAGATGTTACTCAGAGGACCTTCAAACTGTTTATTCTTGTTTGTTTATTTCCAATTTAACTTCTGTCATGCACACTTTTTGCCATGTGATTGTTGTTTTATGTTCTGCCCCGGGCCAAATCAGGCTCTAAATGGTTACAATGTCCTGTTTACTGCTTGGTTTGAATTTTGGTTTCACACAGGAAAAACAAAGCAAAGTACATCCACAAAAGTTATATGAGAACTCTCTCTCCACTTATTGATCACAAATGTCTGCGGGTAAGAGCGAGAGAATCGGCTACGTCACTGTGACAGAATTAGGACTGAACAATTGGCAACGGTACAGAATATATCAAAAAATAAATAAATAAATAAATAAAATCATGACCAAAAATGTCTAGTAAAGACAATTCAAAGGGCAATAAAAAATAAATGAATTTTTAATCATAACACTGTTAAATCATGAGATTCATTAGCATTAGCATTTAGCAGTGTGTAAAGGGTTAATGCCATGCTGTTCTCTCCACCTATAGATCAATCAATAGATCAGCGCATACTTGGTTTCAAGTCTGGATCGTGTTTGTTCTATACGCAAAAAAACCTCTCCAGCGTTTGTTTGGAACCAGACCGAGACCCCAACCAGTCTGGATGCAGTTGTTTTGGTACACATCCGTGTGCAATTAGTGTGTTCAGGCCTGCACAAAAGAACCCCACCGGCAGGGGACACAAATTGATCGGACACATTATCCTTTGCGGCATTTCTCTCCGAGTCTCTCACTGAACAAAGACTCTTTGCTCGTCCACTCGCACTCTCTGACCGTCTCTTTGTTTTTCATCTCCCTCCATCTGTCCTTTTAGGTCTGTTCATTAAAGTTCATTACAGTCGCTGAGGGGGATCTCGTTCTTAACATCTCCCAGCTGTTGAGCTCAACTTTTGGGTCCCTCGCTGTCTCGTTCCCTGTAATTTTGGAAGTCGTGAATCTTCCCCAATGGCTGACCTACATACTAGACAAGCAATGCCTCCTGTCAGCCTGGACCACCATCACAGAGCGTGAGGCTCACGGGCTAAAAATGACTGGTATGTCTTTTAAGGTACAGCGAACATGTTGTCGTTCCAATCCATCAATTCCATTGACCGGCCGCTGGGTTTTGTGGGTTGAACAAGTGCTTTACATACATGTTGAAAAGTAAACATGAAGTTCTGGGCTTTCCCTCTCCCAACACTGCACACACCCACTACATAAACACCATGCAGCTGAATTTTGTGCCATGAGAATATGCTTCTCTAATCGCAATCCAGTGAGTCATGTACAGTATATACACAAAATGAACGTCTTATACAGTCTGTAATAACATTTCACCGCTTCCATTTGGATCCACTCGGCCGAACCTGATGTGCTACACTTGTTATGTTATCAACAGATATAGATCATCTCTATATATTACTATTACACGGCTATAGATATATCTTTTTTAATGTAAAATTAAATTTCTCCTCTAGTTGCTTGGCTCACAAACAGTGAAAGTTACCCAGCGACAAGATACAACGTCACCAAGGTTCTAATGTCATTTGTGAAGTTACCGTGGTGTTACGAGGAGCTGTGGCCTTTGAAGGACGTAAACATTTATGTTTAATATAGCAGCACCTCCCTAAGGCCAAAGCTTAGACTGTATCATTACTCTGGGCTGCCAAATAACTGGAGAGGAGCCAGAGGTAGAAGACTTCACACCCATATTCAGTTTGGGGAAAAGAAATAAGCAAAATCAAGTTAAAATTGTTAGTTAATCGTAATTATCATTGGAGTAATTACTCGTGAATATAAGAACATGGAAATCTAGATGGTATGGTCCATTTGAAGCTCACATTCCCTTAATGTAAAGGTGGAAATACAGAACAGCATCATGGAAAATTTCAGCAATGTAAAGGATTCCATAATTTTCATTTAACAGTTTCTTTTAAATTTCACTGAATAGGAATATAGAAACTTATCTACAGTGTCATAGTGGCGTATGAAGACTATAGGAGTGTATTTACGAAGGATTCCTTTGCGTTTCGTGTGTAGTTACAGGACTGATGTTGACTTGTGGAGGTTGACATTTTATACCAGCAATAAATTGACTGCTCTACAAACAAGTAAGCAAGATAAGGATGATTCAGCCTTTGGAGTTTCATCAAAATCTGACCAGACGTCTGAGAGGTCATGTTTAACAGACCTTCATCAGGCTGCGGACACCAGACATGTGGAGTATGATCAAAACATACAGCTGGAGATGTCCTCCGTCTTTTAGTCCGTTTCAGAAAGGCTCTGACTCTTATTATTAGCCCTGTAGTGTTTGCACTTTGCAGTTTATGAACTTTTGCTCAGTTTGTCAGGCACGGTGTGAACTAATAACCACAACAACAGGAGTTTCTGCTTGTTTTTGCCCTTGATATGCTCAGCGGCGCGTCGGCTCCCCGCTTTAGACAAAACATGAAATTAAATATGTCTCAGGGCAGTACAAGGTGAGGTACACCAAGAAGAAAACACTCTGCCAGAGAAGGGCTGGATTGAGCAATCAGATGCTCAAATCATTCAGAGTCCAGTGCAAACAAACTGACAGCTACTTGGCCACACGTCTTACACGTCAGCCTGAGAGAGGGAGACATGGAGACAGAAAAGAAGGATTGTTGTTGGTGGTGGTGGTGATGCTCTCACACTTTGCTTCAGTGCTGTGTACCGCTATTGTGCGTCAGTCATTGCTGGAGGCCAACCCTGTCAGGACAGAGCAGCGTTTCCTCAGAGACCCCAGACTCTCGGCTGGAATGCCCAGGAGGAAATCCAGTGCCAGGCAGGGAGCAGAGGATGGACGTGCACCCTCTGCTTCCACTTTGATACATTCACCCTGACCTCAAGCCAGGAGAATCCACTAACCTGTACCACATCACAGCAAGCGGCACTAAATGGAACACTACCTGGTGAAAGACGGTGATCGGAGGGGTGTGACCGTGTGAACAGGAAGTGGCCCTTTAACGGGAACACATACAGTTTTCCATGGAATCCTTGGTATCATTTATCAGTCAGTTTTAGCCATTAGATTGCAGATATGTTCCTGCCTTACAGGGAAGCAGCTAGTTCATGTTACATATTGATTGGATCTTGAGTTTAATTATTGTCAGAATGACCTAAAATCTCCAAGAATGATATATCAGATTTCCAGAAGTATTAGGTTACATGATCAGTACCTCGGTCAAACAAATTTGACTTTCCTGGTGGTGATTTGCGGAGGTTTTAGTGATCTGTAGACGTGTGTAAGGCCTGTCATACACGTATGATCTCTAAACTGACTTCGATCACAGCATTTTAAAGCAAATACGACAATTCTCATTATTATGCACTGCATAATTTATAGTATAAACATCGTGCTGGAGTGTCCTTGATCAACAAACAGCAGCCTGTGAGATAACTCTGATACCTGAATTTCTAAAGCCCTGTAAGGGTGAATTGAGCCCGAGGTTTATAATAATAATTGCTCGCAATCTTGTCTTTAATAATGATATGAAATTGAACAAATTGAGATGCTAAGTAGGGGATTACTGTAATCTTTGTCCGACAGTGATAAAGTGTCTTAAGAAAATATTTATCCACCACATTTGCAACGCTTTGAGTAAAGTGCTCGCCCAGTGCCGTGGGCGCTGGGTGGGAATGGGTGGCGGTTACGTTTTACTGGCTTTACTTACAGTATCTGCTGGACGCTGGCCAGCACAGCAGGGAAGCCTTCAGCTGTGGCTTTAGTGGTCCGTCACAGTTTTACCTCCAAATGAAATAGTTTTGTTGGCTGCTGGAGCTCCAATTACACTGGAAACCACGGAGGGATGTGATCTATGTTGATTTATAGAAATGCAGCACAAACACAATGCAACTGTTTATCCGCTGAATTTTGGAGCCCTCGTGGACCGCATGGCGGCTTCCAAAGAAACACCAAGATTACATCTGAAAACAGAAAATGATTACAGGACCATCAAGTGACTTCCAAATGAGTCGTTTCTTCATTTTCCAGCAGTGAGAAATCAGAGCTGGATAACAGCAGGTTTCACACTGACTTAAAGCAACCACCACAGCACAAACGGCTTGCCAGAGCAGCAGGGAAAGATTTGGCCCTTTTTTCCGACAGTTTCACTTCTTTTAGACATTAAATGTTCCAGACTTCCAGTAAGCTTAAGATTCAGACACCTTAAAGCCCCAGTATGCTTCAAAAGAGGTAAGACTGTAACAAAGAGGAGGAATGTGAACCATCCTACAGCACTGATGCAGTTATTATTCATTGTGCCACCTCAGGCCTCTAGAGGGCGCACAATGGTAACAAACCACCTGTTAACTCAGGCAGGGATGAAATAGACTGAGTTTTATTTGATAATTTATCTATTTCAAACTTGCCTTATTAATGTTGGTGACATATTGAACTGTCATGACAAAAACAATAAAATTGACAACTTTAATTGCTTAAACCTCATTCAGCTTAAACAGAAAATACAAACTGAATGGCTGACAGTTTAACTGGGTTTCCTTTGGATTGTCATCTCTTGTGTGGACGTGTTGCAGCTGAGAAGAGAAAGGCACCTGAACACAGCAGTAGGACTATCTCCTCACACTTTCCATACATTTTCATAGTTATCCTTTCAGTGTGAGATAGAGTATTTGCATGTATGTGTGTGTTAAGATACAGCACAGGCACCTGCAGACAAGGCTATAAACCTTCAGAGGTTTGCAGACAGCACCACCTGCTGGCCAAATCTCTTCATTTTCTATGCCGTTCTATGCCGCTGTGTGACCAATGATGAAACTGCTCTAATCAATGTGTATGGGGAAAAAACGGATTAAAATTCAATGCAATAAAATAAAACAAAATCTCATTTTTTGGTTTAAAATTCAGTCATCACCCATACATTCAGAGGATTAGACCATGGCCAGATCCCTGACACAGATTTAAATCTGCATAAATGAGTAGAGACATATGAAAAAAATCAATCTGAATGTCAGCGCACAATTTACTCTGACCTTAAGAGGCTGCATGGATGAGTGTAGAAACTTGAAAATCATATTTTCTTCTTAATCTGAATCTTAAAGACTAAAGTTCCGTTACCGTTAACATTTACTTGATGCTGAAACACTGGATTGCCATTATAGCCACTATAGTACAAAAAATACAGCTTTTGCTATGATTCATACACAGAAAACATGACAAGCTGCTTAGTAAATCACAGATACTTCCTTCATGTACAGTCCGTGGGGCAGACCAAATGTCTGTACCACCCACGGGGGCAAAACCCAGTTATAATTTTATAATGTTGTTGTATGATAATCAGCTTTGACACTGTAATGTGCTCATGAAATTAACCACGCCCATCTATAACTCAGACTTGTGGCACTGGAGCATAAACTGAATCCCATTTTAAGCATCTTTAATTATAACAACCTGCTTCGTTTCACTTTAAATGGTATAATCCTAGTTTTCATGTAAAATAAATCTGCCAGATGAAGACTTTGGTTACTGTCAGTGACAACCATTTTTTCAACAACTTTCACCCCCAGCAGTTGTCTTTGTTTCACGCCAATGATAACAGGGAACATCACAGACACAAAAAGGAAGACGCGGAACAATCAGCAGACGGATGGCACATAGTGATGCTCAGCTCCAAATCAGGAAACTTTATAATGACTTCTTCTCCCATATAACTAACTAAGACGACAAACTTTCCCAACAATTCCCAAAGTAGATTTAAGATTTAATAATTAAATGATTCAGGAATTCAGCAGTCAGAAATTCTACTAGTCAAAAAAATCCAACAGACAAAATGATGTAACCACCACTACAAGCTGAGACTGTCATGAACGTGCTGTCAATCAATCAATCAGACTTTGTATAGCACTTTTCATACAGACAAAATGTTACAGAAAGTGCTCGCGTCGCTATGGCCGAGTTTGCTTTGATGAATAGAACTCTGGAGCTGAAACAAGAGACGGACTGTAAAGCTCCCTCCCTCCGAGAGGCTGAATGAGCCTGGAGGCCTCAGGGATGGGATGATCCTCGGACCATTCATTTCAGAGCCACCAGGGTGTCGGGAAGAAGGGGCCCTTTGGGATTTCAGCCAGCCCACTTCCAGAAAGGAGCTGACTTTTGGAGATCTGAGAGCCACCTAGCTTCTTTTGACACGAACTGTCAGGAGGAGGAGTCCCTTTAAAGACCATTTTTAGACATCCCATACAAATACAACACACCGATTCCAGTTATTTCTTCAGATGAATTCAAAGCTAATAATAATAACCACCTCAGTGCGGTCAATTCACCTGATAATGTCAGGCAACAGAAACTGAAATGAGGTGGAAGAGCGTTTCATTGATTGGCTAAGACAAACATGATGAGCCGACTGCTGCGCGTCGACCTCCGACGCCAACAATCGATTCCTTCACCGCGTGCAGTAAAAGAAGCAGCGGACAAACTGACTTTGGTCTCTGACACAAATGAGTTGCTGATGGTGAAAGATGAATTACACCTCTAATTAAAACTCACTGGTATTACAGTTATCTCTGGCTTCCCTCTTGTTACCATGGTAATGATACAGAGTCTACAGAAGCCAAGCACGTACCACACAATGAGACATCTCACTCTGTCTACAAACAGTTGACACATGATAATGATTTCAATATGTACTGTATATGTAAATATTTGTACAAGATAACGTGTGAAACTGTGAATGATTGACAACAACAACATGAATATTAATAATGCATGCTGTATAGTTCTGTATGTAGATATTTAACACATTTCAGGTTTTTTAGGTGGTTTCTAACTCAGTGACTGAAACTGTTCCCTTGTTTTCCTTTGATAGATGGTTTTAAGCTCTGAAGCTCATCTGTGTTTGAAGCTATCCAGTCCTCACCTAAAACCTAGATTCTCTGACAATATCAGATTTTGGAGATTAGAGAGATTATAAGATTGAGGATTTTTTCTCCTTTAATTTACATTGCACAAGGTTTTTATATCTTTTGGCCTATTTCCCCAAAACTAAGATATGTCAAACATAACGTGTTGTCACATGTATGACATTGCTGTACATTAACACGTAATGTTACAAACATGCCAACACCGTCACAATGGTTCTGATTCAGCAGTGTGAGGCAGAGTCCACATATTTTCAACAGTTACAGATAGAAAACAAGACGTCTCCAATTCCACTGTGCAATGAATTCACATGACTCCTGTCTTTACACCTCTAATTTCAGGGTGAAGAAAGTATGAGTCTGGCTTTGCAATCAGAGGAGTGTTGGGGCCTTGGTGGAGGTATGTGATCTTTAGACTGTCTTCTGGATCAGTATGCACATAATCAATAAGAAAAACTCTCATTACTTTCACTCCTTTAGTAAGTGGTGTAAGCATGATGACAAACTTCCAAATGTCTGCTGTCTAACAGAGGAGTTCAAACTTATTGAACTGTGGCACAAAACACTGACCTTTAACCTTAAAAAGAAAATAGACTCTTTAAATGTTCGCAGGCTAAGTTTCTGTATCACTCAAGCCTAATTTTCCCATTTTACACTTTACATTTCTGTTGTATTTTTGTGTTTTGAAAGGTTTCTGGGTTACTTAAAAAAATTATCCAAACGTTTTGAGGGACTGATTTCAATCAATCAATCAATCAATACACATATAGCCCAACCCGTCCACTCACCAGTCTGTGTGCTGGTCATCGATGACCAGCAGGATCTTGGGCTTGCGTATGACAGGCTTCGGTGGCTGACTGCTCCCCGTTGAGACGCCTTCAGTCGCAGCAGTTGCTGCAGACTTGGCGTGTGCAGCGGCGGCAACGTTCTGGGCCATCTGAGCGCTCTTCACCACGCTGGAGAAGGAGCTGAGGAAGCTCCCAGAGGCCGAAGCTGAACCCGGGGTCTGGGTCGGGAGGCTCGGGGGCTGCCGTCGCTCTGTGGCCGGGGAGGCCGGAGAAGAGGTGGACGAGCCAGGAGGGGTCGGCCTCTGCAGATCCATCATGTAGCCGTTGGGGAGGTTGGCCACAAAGCTGCTGTCTGACAGGCGCCGGCGAAGGTAGTTCATGGTGGCGGGCTGGTGGGTCAATCAGGCCAGAGGAGGTGAGGGGGATAAGTTACAATCCTACAAGGAGGGAGACAGAGGAGGAGGAGGAGTCAACACCTGTCTGTCTATCACAAGTTCACCATCACTTCTGCATTGCTGCTCGCTGTTCGATTTTTTGTCACTAAAAAACTAAACTTGCACAGATAAAAATACTCAGCATGTGACAAAGACTTTTGACATTGAAGGCCTTTCCTTTCAGTTATCATGTTATGGGCACAAATGTAGAAGTTCATATCAATATTAGAAGAAAAACACAGGTGCAGTTTTTTTGTGTGTGTGCTGTCCATGGTGCTGAACACGATGGAAACAATGTGTCATGGGTTCCCATTTCGAGACATGTAGCACCTCTCCAAGAGTTGATACGCTTTAAACAGAGAATACATGAAGATAAATAACACCACATGCAGATCATGCCTGGTGGTGTGGACCACACGATATTATCATGATGACATCATGACCACTATCATTTCATGCCATCCCATCCCAATCACTGTTATACTTCAGGTTTTAGTCTTCGGCAGATATTTGTAGCCAGCAGCTCTAATCCTACAGTTTACAGGTGTTTATGATTCTTTTCTGTATTACAGATGTTTTTGTTTTTACTGCCATTTTCTTGTTTTGTAAACCTAAATAGCACTTTCTATGTCACCAAATTGCTGTGTGTCATTCTAAGACTATAGTTTGAAAACTGGGGATATATGGTAAATTACCTCTGGTATATTCTGTTCATGGATGTTGACGTTCAACATAAATTCTGTTGAGTAGGACTTTTTCACATCTCTTGGTCTCTCCGTTACAGACTCTGTGATAAAGGATCAATTTTTCATCCACGCCTTTCTGAATTTTTGAAGCTATTATCACAGGAAGAAAACAGAAAAATCATCTCCATCTTAAGATCTCCAGAAACTTTGTCATCTGTGGAAACGGAGCGGAAAAGCCCAGCTAAAATACTATAATGGAATGAAAAAATGTTTTTGTTGTGTCTCATTTCTCGCTCCGGTTCTTCCGTCATCCAATAAAATTTGACTTCCAATCAGTTACTGATGCTCATTTTTTTTAGCGCGTAACGAGTATGGTACTGCCGTGACTCCTCTACTTTGTGGCGTTCACCCTCATTACAAACATCTGCTCTGACGTGTGATATTTCTGTCTACCAAACATCCAGCTGCAGTTTCACAAGGTGCCAAACAAATGCTGCTATATTTGAATTTTAAGGAGGTGCACTGTGGTCGTTTCCCAGCATCCATAAATCTAATGAATCTGATTTGCTTAAGCTTCAGCCTCCAAGGCAGGGCAGAATAATTTGGTGACACAGCAGTGATGATGCTAATTTAGGGCAGCCATCCACAGCTTGTTTCTTTCTAATGCAGATAAAGCCTGCGGGGAGAAAGGAAACTGTTACGTAACGCGTGGAAGCCGCAGACATTCACAGAGATTAGCTATCAAACTGTAATGGAACAAACGCACAAAGGGTGGAATTGAGCGAGAGGAAACCCTTAAGCCTGATTGAAAATAGGCTGCTCTCCTCGTAAATGAAGCTTAGAGGAGATGAAAGAGCATTTTTACTGAGGTGTTTTAGTGTGACAGGGGAGGAGGAGGAGGACCAAATGTCCCATGTCGACCACTTAATGCAGTCAGACGTTCTTGTAGCTCGTGTCTCAGCCTCTGAGATGAGAGATCCAAAGCTCTGTGACCTCCCTGACTCACATACTGCTGGCATCACCTGCAGAAATAACTCTTGTAGAAGCGGTAACATTTGTGTTTTCCAATCCCGTCTTCATACACTCGAGTTGAGGCAGCCATTACGTTTGCATGCACGCAATATTTGTCCTCATGGAGATAAAAGGTGTGTGTTGCATAATCTCAGTGACACAGAGACGGCATTCTCCGATTACTACACATCCATGCCTGAATAAGGAGACCTAGATTTGTGACACTATCGGTCACATGACATTCGAAACGCCGTCTGATTGCCTTCAACGCAGTACATTTTATGGAAACGTACTGAGAGGTGTGTGTTTTCCACAGAGGATCACACCACGTCGTTCACACTCCGAGTGCTGCATTTCACGATGGAGGGAAAATTCCACTCTGTTTGCATGACAGTCACAGTGTCTGATAGGTCTGACATGAGAACATTATATTCCATGTGAACTTTAACCCCTCAAACATTCCCAACACTAACCTGTTTTGGCCTAGACGTTGTATTCGTGTCACCGTGCCTTAAAGGTTGGTGTGTCCGAGTTCAAAATGAATCCCCTTCACATGAAACAGTCTATTCCTCCGTCCATTCTTGGGTCCCGTCCATTTTGGACAGACTTTGTCTTCTGAGGGGGCCTTACGGTTTGATTTTTTTAATCTGGCGCCCATTTCAGAATGCGACAACAAAGGAGACGACCCTGCAGTGTGTATTACAGTGACAGAGCCGCCAACTGCCGGCTCAGCTCTCTTCAGGATGACTTGAACCTGCTGGACAGATAAATAGCTGAATGCTGAAAATCACTATCTTTACACCGCTGGCACTCTCACTCCTCCTCCTGCATCCTCTAAGCTGCTTCCCTGTGTGCCAAGCACATCTGAAGCTGTTAAAGCCTTCTAGGGATACCTGTTCTCTCTGTGATCCACCCACGCTGGAACAATGCGATGGGTCAGTGTTTACCTGCTGCCACCATCACTCAGAGCAGAGCGTCAGGTACGGTGAGTCACCGGACAGGGGCAAAAGAAGAAGATGGATCATAAACAGAGTACACGAGTGCAATATTCAAAAATACACGACAAATCCAATGTTTCTGCTCTCATTGATGCCTCGCAGAATTCAACTGAGGGTCCACACACAGCAAATATCTGAAAATCTCTGCAAAATACCTGATGTTTAACTGCAACTTTGCCTCAGCAAATATATATACGATATATACAAATATACTGAATATGCAACATTCATAAGAATTTGTGATATAATACGTAATTTTCTTGTGAGTCCAGTGAAGAGATGCATGATGGGTTGACGACGAATAAGAAGCCCACATATCAGTGGTTTCCCCAAGCAGCACTACTCACTTAAAGTGAGTGTAAACCAGAGGTCAAGAGTTCATTTATTCTTAGAAATTTAAGGAAACGCGGGAGTACCTCATTGAATTATTAATTGTACGCAGCACTATAATCCAATAATATAATCTCTCTCTCTCCCTTTTCTTTTTCTCGCTGTCTGTCAATCGATACATTCCAAGTATTACTTTTCCTCTAGGTGCAAATCTATATGCAGCGACCGTGGTGTTACAAAGATGACACACACTCTCTGTGATCTGAAAAGGACACAACAAAGAAGCAGATGAAGCATGTGCATTTTAGATGTGGGTCAGCCGTTCTGTTGTCTGGATGAAGGTGAGAATCACAGAGGAGAGAGGCATTCTGGGTATCACACATACGGTAGTATTACACAACTTTTGAGAGGCTGCGTACAAAGTGAAATTGTTGCAAATTGAGAGAAAACGTGAGCTTCATCTTTGCTGTTTCTGATTGGCTGATCAGCATCTGAAGCATGATAAGATAACGGTGATGTGAAAAGATGGCTTCCTTGATCAAACGGACAAATGCGCAGAAACACGAAGCCCTCTGTCAATCTCTATGGACACAAGAAATATGTTTTATAAAAATGTGATTTAGTTGTATTGTAATGGATGTAATGGATTTCCTGTTGAATTAGAAATGGCTGGTGAATCAAACCAAATTGTGTTGCTTTAATGGAGATGATAAACAGATTCATATCCGTGTCGCCCCTACTGTGAAGCCTGCTCCGGTAACGCCCTACAAAGACCTTCTAAGCTACCACAGTTTGTGAAGGCTGCATCTCCAACAAGTTATTGAATTTTTAATACAATATTTGGGGCCCATAGAAAAGCACTGGAAGCTCGAAGAAAACAAGCAGGTCGCCTACAGACAGACAGGAGCCGGGGATCAGCAAGTAACTAAGTTAGTAACTGAATGAATTTTTCTTCAAGTACAGGAAATGGATTTTCTACTTCCCAAAATGTGCTGCATTC
Organism: Brotula barbata; assembly: GCA_900303265.1. Taxonomy (NCBI): domain Eukaryota; kingdom Metazoa; phylum Chordata; class Actinopteri; order Ophidiiformes; family Ophidiidae; genus Brotula; species Brotula barbata. Next base: position 35,917 of record OMNV01025961.1, on the reverse strand, counting down.
TCTGCCACAAACTGACCGTAAACTGACTTAAATCAAAGCCCATACCGTTTAATCTCCTTTACTATGATGAAGAACATTTAACTGACATGGACCTGGTATAGTCGTACTCTATGCATCCATCCCCCACAAACAAACACACACACGGATGGACTTGTTGAAGGCTTCCAGGTATCTTTGGCTAAGTGTGTCTGTGTGTCCCCGCTGTGCCACCACAAGCAGCCAATCTTGCTTTTTATTATTGATGATTAGTGTGAGCCGAGGCCTGGCGTGTCATCAGTATAACAGCAGCAGGTCGCTGATCTGGAGTCTAAGTGAAAACAAAGACCGAGAAAACACTGGGATGAGAGCTGAATTTACCCAGCCAACATGCAGCTTCCTGGGCCGGCAGCCCTCCAAGCCTGACGAGAGTTTAATCAGGTCTGATACGGAGGTAATACCACATCCACTGGTGCAGTATCTGAGAGGGAAATAACTGAATATAAAGATGGAAATATTACCAATGCAGGGACGTTTTGATTTCCAAAACTACTGAGCTGATTTCCACAAAACCCTTTTGGTCACAATTGGAAAAATAACCGTTTGGTCCTTTGGGTTGACAGCCTGCGTGAATGGAGCACAACAATCTGTGATGCTAACAAGCTCACTCGAATAAGACAGACAGAGGCAAAGTCGAATTTCCACCAGCAGGCTGAAGTGGCAGATTTCCACACCTCTTGTCTTCTCAATTGTTACTTCTCAAGCGTTCTTATGATTCATGTCCCATGGGTGTCAGGATCTTCTACTCATCCCCATATGTTCACTGCTGTTAAAAACGTTCACATTCTGGCACCGGGAGCGAAAAAAACTATTTGTTTGGATCGTCACAGGAGATAAGGCATCTTTTTTGGAGTCGCTTAGCAACCTGCTTTTTGTTTTACTTATGGCCCTGCATGCCGTGCAGGAATAACACAGCACTTTCACTTTTCACAGCGCAGCCACGGAAATGTTAAGCACACACCACCTTCTTAATGCTACTACTTAAAGTGCACTAAGAAGTAAAATATCGTTGTCCATTACAATGTAACCTTTAAGCCTTCTGGTCTTGAATAAATCAATCAATTATGGACGTATATTACTACGCTCACCACTACATAAACACAGTACAAAGAGATGAAGGATGAAGCTTTTTGAACATTTTGTTATATTTGTTATATTTGAATGTGCGTAAAAATGTGCTGTATTTTGGTCATGTGACCAGGGCACTATTTGTATGCCACAGTGAACGCAGCAAGGTTTAAATCATATATGAGCAACATAACACGTATCACAGATTTTAAGTAGTGTTTTTGTTCCATCCACAATTGAATGATGTCAAAGGTGGACAATAACATCCATCCAAGAGGCTGAAGACTATCCCAGCCGTCCTTGGGTGAGAGACAGGATACAACCTGGACAGGTCGCCATCCATCAGACACAGACAGGAGAACTCATGCATGCATTCAAAACAGACGAGATTTGTCTAGTTTGTCTGTTAAAAACCCATCATTTATTACACAGTGCAGTGTTGTTGCTTTGCAGAAGTGAAGCCAATAGAGTATTTGAACCAATCGAAGCAAAAAGTGGAAAATGTATCAGTTTATCAAGTGTGCTACAGGTCCTCACAGGTTATTTAAAAACTGGATTAAAACATCCACGATAACAGACGCTTCAAAAAACCCACAGCCGATCAATAAAAACTGTTTTTATAAAGATTTTTCAGGTCAATGTGGCGGAGGAAATAACAGCCGGACCACTGAGGCCTAAATTTCTGCCCGTTTCAAACCTCAAACACTCATTATTGAAGTGTTTAAGAAAAGCCCCGAGGCTGTTACAATGTTTGTAATCTGCTACAACCTGTGTTTAATCCCATTCTTAGGACATCAACCAGCACAACGAGACAACACCTGAAAAACCAATTAAAACGTGTCAATAGCAGAGTACGGAGAGATAGAGGGACGTGTCCGGAGACGTAATCCGTCTTTAGAAGTAATCTGCAGGTCTTGCTCGTGGATTGAATAAGTGGGGCTCGAGCCGGAACACTGAAACAAATGCAGCGACAGAATGTGTGAGGATTCAATGACACAGCAGTCCCTCCTCACTGATCGTGTTAGTAGTGACCTGTTGGCGCGGTGAGTAGTCACGTCCGCGCCATCAGACAGTGATGTCACTGTGCTTTCCCGCAGACGCCACACACACAGATGGAGGCAGCCCAACCTGGGACATTCTAAGCAACCTTCAAGCTGTCCCATCCACCTGACACTCTGCCATTATCTCTGGAAAGGGCCGAGTGAACGCGGACTGACCCTCTCTGCTGGACCGTCTCACTGACTTTTATCATCTTTGGGTTACTGCATTGATGTGTACTTAAGATGGTCTTAATGGATCAGGGCTCAGTTAAAATATTTATGTCTTTCTTCCTCTTGTCTCTTTGTAATTTACCTGCTTTGCAAATAGCACACGCTGCCCTGTTTGAATGACCTCTGCTAAGGGTTTTCCTTTGGGCCAGAGGAATCCTTTAAGAGACTATGTGGAACTAGACCATAAATATAATCTACAATTTTCTCCATTATCTTGGATTATGGGTGAAAACAAATCATCTCAAGAGAGTTCCTAGTTTAAGATTGGGGTCGGACTGCAAACACCAACACTAGCATCAATCACAGGGTAATTTAGACCCCCATTAACTCCAATGACCCTCATACAACACCTCCGCACAAGGAGGCACTTATCTCAGAGGACAAGTGTCTATGGTGACTAGAAGTGAAGAAGCTGCATGGATGAGTCGTGAGATGTCTTCGAGACTTCACTATAATAGTATGTTGGCCCAGAGATAAAGACAGGACAAGGTAATCTCTTCTCCGGATCGATCTCTGGAACAATTACAGATGAATCCCTCATCTGTCTTTCCTCCCTAAGATCCTTGAACGTGTAGTAGCTGATCAGCTGATTGATTACTTAACCTCCAACGATCCATGTGAGCCTTTTCAGTCTGGTTTTAGAGCCTTCCTCAGAACTGACCAAAGTAACAAACCATCAGCTTCTTTCACTTATGAATCAGGCGCTGCCTCGCTTCAAACACTCCTTGATTTAATTGCAGCATCCAACCCTTGATCATAATATTTTACTCCATCACCATGAAAATTATTCAGGCTCTCTCCTGGTTTACCTGTCAAATAGGACTTTTTTTGTCACACTGAATGACACCAGTTCATCACTCTATGCCGTAAGCGTTGGTGTTCTGCAGGGTTCTGTATTTGGCCCATTACTTTTTTTCAATTTACATGCTTGTGCTTGATGACATAATTGGCAGTTTTGACACAGATTTTCATTCGTAAGATGACGATTCTCAATCATACGTCTCCATAAACCCTAATGATGGCTCAGGACTCTCCAAACTGGACTCCTGTCTCAAAGCTGTTAAACGCTATATGACTATAAGAACTTCCTGCTACTCAATGATGACAAAACCGAAATGTTAAATGTTAGCTATAAAGTATAAGCAGGTCTAGAACGGAGAATGGATGGAAACGTTTTGCAGTAATCCTTCCAAATTAGGAATAATTAGGAATAACAAAAAAAATGTTATCTAACTAAAATTAGGAGAGCACATCCTCGAAGACTACCAGGTGGGTTGATGTGTCATTTCAATAGCAGCAGCATATCGATCCAAGCAAGGCAGAAGCTCCATTCAACACAAACCAGCCCTCACAATACTACGACTCCCACATCACAGGCTCCTCGCTCCACAAATAGATTGCGGTTCCAGGAAACAGACTGATTCAAGGCAAAGGTGTGCGCCATTTTGCAATTTCATCACCAGGAAAGCCATAAAGATATCTAATAGCCCCCGCCTTTGAAGCTGAGGAGCATCTGCTGGGGGACAAAGAAGATAACTGGTAACAGAGGGAACGAGCTGTCTGCCTCCTTATTGACTGATGAATATTTCATCTTGTTTATTTGGCAGCAGAGTGACATCATCATCATATTCAGATAACTGCAGCCGAGCAACAAGGAAGCCACTAAAAAGAGATAAGGAGATGACACGGCAGAATCACTAAACTGAATATAACATAAGACATTATCAAACATTATCATTATCATGAATGATTCTTAGATTACTTGGGTGCAGTTTGTGAATTAGAGACATATTAACGTGTGTTTTTATCAGTAGGTGCTACCCATACTTCCTCCGCGCTTCACCGGCGATCTCCAATCGATGTCAAAGGAAATACTGCGTCACTTGCAGAGATAAAGCTTGTTTAAGGAGACTTTGAGAGATTTTTTTTCATTCTGGTGGTGAAATGGCTGTAAGCTCCATATTCACACTCGAGTTGATGGGTCAAACTTGGAAGGGAGGGGGGGGGTCGATGCAGCAAATACAAATACAGGCACAAAATTCCAAACTAGCAGTGCAAGTCCTGCACGGCTTTTCTCACCTGACTGCACATGCATGGGCTGGCTGTTTCTGAAAAGCATAGTGTGCGCGTGTGTCTTTGTACTTTGTATGCTATTCATCACAAACAGTAGAAATCAGTTTTGTGAACAGTAATTCTGCTTTCTGTGCCTTGTTTTGTTTTTTTGTGAGCTCCATACAATTATAAGCCAGTATAAATGAGCAGATGTTCCCTCCTTCACGGTCTGATGAAGATCACACTGGTGTCTGCAGGGACCACACCGATGACCACCGGCGCCACCAAAACCAAGCCAGGCTTGACCAATGAAAGTGGAGATCCCATCCATACTGTTTGTAGTCTGGCAGATTGGACAGCCTTCCAATCACACTGCCTTCTGGAAGCATGCACACCCTGCATTAACACTCCATCTCCATCTACACTACATATGTAGAGAGAGATGAGTACGCTCTCGCTTTAATCTGTGCAGTAAGACGAAAGTTTCCGTTGTTAAACGATGATCATATTTGGCCAAAGTTAGAAAAATAATCTTCTAAAGAAGAAAGAAGATCTTCATCTTCTTTAATCACTGAAATCAGAGAAGCGAAGCTGAAATCTTTTTTAATGGAAACACAAACATGGTTGTATCTTTCCTGCTGCATCAGTTTCTTTGCCTTTTCCCTGAAATGAATGTGACTCAAATTGAATTCAGCCCCACAGAGCGAGCGAGGAAACCGACTAAATCAGTGTAATGCACTGGAGAAAATCAAACTGGCTTCAGACACGGGATGGAATAACCCTGGACATCTTATCAACACTGTCTTACCTTATAGGAGATCAACACATCTAAGATAAGAAGGTCCACGTATGATGAATATGATCTAAATATAAACCTGCTAATGAGTCCCAACCTTTCTTAAGAACATTCATATATAAATGATTGAAGATGGGTCCAGTCAAATACTCTCTCTCTCTCTCTCTGCAGCATCAGTGTTTGACTTTATGCCTGTAATCTAACGTATACTGCTCCCCCCCC
>OMNV01025961.1:0-29714 GCA_900303265.1 Brotula barbata | reverse complement strand
TGTTTTTATATATTTTTATATATATTTATATATGTAATACAGTATATATTTATATATTTATTTCTTATCGTTAAATTTTATCATAAAGATAGACATAATTGTTCATTTTCTTTCATTTTCTTTTAAATTGGAGTCACAGAGGAGCTGTTGTGCCAAAACATACACAAACACACAAACACAGTTTATAATTACATTATTCACAACAAATACCTAGCCCCTTACATGCTGTGTGATAAATATCAGGCTCAGAAATTATCAATCAACCCTTGCACGATTCAGCACTAAATTACCATTACCATTATTCTTAATATGCCATTAATTGTGATTTTTTTTTTTATTAGATTTTGAAATAACCTTTGCTAATTAAAATATCAAAACAATCATTCAAGCCTAAAAAAATAAGCATACTGACGCAAAAGTCAACAGTATGGCCGCATTCTTCGTTGTTAACATCACACTAACTACACTGTTACATAAAAGTCATTAATTCATCATTTAAACATGCAATGGAGGAACATTTTCAGAGACCAAAGCACAAATCTGTGTCACGGACTTCCTCTCTACGTCACTCTGCCTCTTTGAATTCACAAGCCCCGCCTCTCAATCAGCCATGACAACACACACCTGTGGAATATCATCAGCTCCCACTGTGACGTGGTGTGTGTGGTTGCTGATGAGGTAGAGCATTGATTGATGGTGTGTGTCTTTTACCAGAGAACAACGGTTTCCCTTAAATGCTTCTTCCATAATATTAACTTATTACAGCTGCACAGATCTGCTGATCTCGGCAAAGATTTCAGAAACTCAATAAAAACTTTGGCTGCTCTCTGCTAAATAAAGATCTGAGTCGCTTCCACTCTGCCCGAGGTTTTCGCCGGCACGCTTGGAACCAAACAGCCATGACTTAGCACAAACAAAGACACCTCGAACACCAGAGGGGGTGCAGACAAACACGGGGAAGGACTCATATTTAATTCATAAACTACAGCAATGCAGGGAAACCAGATTCGCCAATACGCTGATCCCCGGAAGCTCCTCCGAGGTGGCTCAGGAGGATCCAGTCTGTCTGCTAGGAAACAGCAGCCGCCGTGGGCACAAATCAGACAGGAAGTAGCTGCTCGATCTGGTTAATGTCAGTGGGTATTTACTGTCACCGGGTGGGCGCTTGCATCCTGCAGGACGCAGCTGCATTTTCCACGGTGCACATCCATCTTTGAACGGGCATTAAAGGCATCATGAGGCAGAAATGGAAGCCAAAACCATTCACACCCTGGGAACTGTCTGTTAGTCATCAAAAATATTCTCATGCCAGGTTTCGAATGAACCAAGAAGGGTCGGGGTTTCAGCATGAGTGTAGTAGTTGATAGTTGAAAATGTAACATGTAACACTGACCCAAAGGTGCAATTAAAACAACAAACTCCCGGTCCCAATAATAATAATAATAATAATAATAATGTCACATTTGCAATGCCGCTAAATCGGTGTTTGTGTGTGCATGTACGTGTGTATCTGGGGTGCAGGGTTCCTAATGTCACAGGAAGCAGCGGTGGCCATATTGATCATTTTTCCCTCTCCACCTCATTTCACTAAGAGGACCAAGCAGCACGCTGGTGGCATTTGTAACTCGCTTATGAAGGAGAGAGCGCGCGCGCGAGAGAGAGAGAGAGAGAGAGAGAGAGAGCATGAAATTTCAAAGAATTTGAGTTAAACTCCAATTATTTTCACATATTTCCAAACAGTGGTTCAATATGTAATATGCTTATTTTTATTTAAACACTGGTTGAACCTACATGCCACATAACAATGAAATGCTCATCACAAAAATCCAAAAGTGTCACCGAAGGTATATAAACACTCAATAGTGAGGATTAACGTAAAAGTTAAAGTCAAAGAATGAAAGTTTTTTTGAAGGTTTGATTACAATATTAAGAATTCCTTTGTGAAACTATTGATTCCATGTTATGTATGATGAATGATGAATATGATTTATTCGTTATAATAGTAATTGATGTAAGTATGAACTGCCATTAAGGAAAAGTGGTGTATAAACTCTCCTGAGTCAATTTGCAAGTTCTGCAACAAGGCAAGTGTGTGATAGACGTCTATCCAGAAATTACGGCAAAAACACAACTTCTTGTGTATTTTGTTGACTGCCGTTCCTTTGAGACTTGAGTGGTTTATAAATGTTTATCTATTTTAGTGTTGCCTGAGTTGTCTATGCGATTCCCTGGGAATAAGTAAGGCTTATTTTCTCCTGCATCAAAGTTGATCCACCCTAAAGAGCTCACTGTAATTGACATTACTACACGTTTCATTTCATCTAAGATAATCATGTTTGCAAAGTTAATTTGTGATTCCATTCCTGTAGCTCTCGGCAGCAGCTCTAGCAAATAAGGCAGGTATCAGATGATTTCTTCTTGGTACTGCCCTGTGGCTGACCATATGCAGATGATCGGTTGACGCTATAGCTTGGTGTGGACGCCATGCTCACAGCAGGAGCTCTTTGGATTGATGGAGGAACTGATGTAGGCTGTGAGGAAAATGATCTGCTGGGTTGCACAGCTGGTCTTGGAGCTGGAGCTGGAGCTGGAGCAGGAGCTGGAGCTGGAGCTGGAGCTGGTCTGATTAGATCACTATAAAACGGGAATGTTTCCTTGTACTGCAGCAGGAACTCGGGGTAGATCTGTGGCTTCTCAAAAACCACAAAGATGGAGGGGCTGCTAACGTTGTCTACACAGCTGTCATAGGACACCGTGTCCCCGCCGTCCTTGAACGGAGGTCGGCGGTAATCCGGGGATCCTCTGGTGAAGTCTCCCACCAGCACCCGCGAGACAAACATGGATCTGACGGCGGAATCGCCCGTATAGCTGTGGGAGTACTTGGCATCCCTGGCAAAGTAGCTTCCTGAGTTCAGACATAGGGAGAGAAATGTGATTTAGTTGAATCCTAAATACCACTGAACATGGCTCATTTCCTTTGTGTCACCTTGGCCATAGGCGGTTCCATGGGTTCCACAGATTCTCCAGTCAAAATTGTCCCGGCAGATGATGTCTACGTTCTTGGCATCAGTACCATGAAAAAGCTTCCTTTCTGACACATTTTGCCCACCGTTGTTGTTTTTCATCAGATTCTTCTGCCTTGAAATTAGAGAAAGAAAACCACAAATAAAGTCATCCTTGTTTGGAATTGCACTTGGAATTGAGGGGCTTTCATTTGCTGTAAGAGAGTCACTTGTCTTTTATCTAAAAAACTGCCACAATTTGAGATCTGACACAGTGTGCCAGCGGTGCACGACCAGTTATTCACCAAAAGTGCAGTTGACCACATAGTGCTTGCAGGTTCACCCTAACTGATGGTGTCACCTTATTCAATGAAAATGTAGATTTGAATGTCTAGAGTCTGAAAAGCTAACCACGCTGCGATTACACAAATCAACTCACAGACAAACGTCAATATATCTTAGTATAGATGGAGCAAAGAAGGAATGTCACATTACAACAGGCTGTTTTCAAAGGCACGACTTACCACTGAAAGATTTCCCAAAGTGCTTTGTTCTGGATCCTCTCGATTTTGACAATATTAAAGCCTCTAATGGTGTTAAAGAAAAGGCGTTCAATCTCACTGTATTCACTGGAGGAGCTGTGGAGGGCAACGCGCTGCAAAAAATACACAGCAGAGAAAAAGGATTACATTTCCGGTGCACACTCTTGTTGTTGTTGTTTGAAGAAACAACAACAACAACAGCCAGAGGTTTCCAACCTTTCATATCTTAAAATCTTACAGAGGTCACTGAAATCCACCACAAGCTCTCTACTATCTGCTTCCACAAGAATAATTGTTAATTTCAGGTGACTTCCTTTTACACCTATATAACTTATCATTAAAAAGAACAAGAGGTTGTTCTGGTTCCTCAGGAGGTTTCAGGGTTTTCCACAAGCCAGAAATCAAAATGAAGGTATTAAGGCATATATTTCCATTAATAAAGCAGACACGATGGATTATTGCCTCTCCGACACAAGGCTGTCTGAGCCTGCGTGAGCAGAGGGAAATGAAATATATTACACATTATGTGGTCATTGGAATTCAGCGTGTTTTGAGTGTACAGTATGTTCACACATGAAAAGAAGCACACATACACACACGTACCATTAAAAAACCATCAGCTCTATTTCTCACATAAGAAATTATCAGTTCAAAAGGCTGATTTGTTTTCATTTCCATCTCCAAACTAAACTTGAACTGCATGCAAACATCATTTTTAACCCTATTAAACACCATTTATAACAGTTTCTCAGAACAGCAGAGAGTATTTCGATACAGAATGTTTATCACCTTATAAATCAACTTAATATTTGACTTTGCTTTGTAGGTTGGAATTCTCTCCTGCGTTCTATTTACCTTATATCCTTTCTCTGGGATCTGTGTCTTGTCCCAGTGTTCTGGCACAGCCTGGAAATTTGAGGAAGCCGGGGGTTTTCTGCACACAAAAAGGAAAGCTTGGGATTCTCCAACATAGTATTAGGAAGGGTTAGCAAAGAAGTAAGAAGAAGGAGCCGGAGTTCTGAAGTTGGATTGGTAATTGTAGGACTGAAATGGGTCGTAGCAAAACCAATGAAAGTTCATGAGTTCTTGAAAAAGTTGCTGTTGTGTAAAAGGCACTTTAGTCTCTAAATACTTATCATAACACCAGATACACCAGAGACAGGATGTGAGTGCAGCAGCACAAGGTAATAAAACTGGAACACTGTGACAAGATACATTAAGCAGGACTGCAAGGAAGGATTCTCGTTCCATTAGTTGGGTCCATCATAACCTTTCCTGCATTCTTCTGGCCAATAAACCCAAGAAACACTCAGACACATGTTTGCCTGCATGCTGCCATAGGAACCCTCTATCCCTCTTGATGCAGTCTTCTTATTAGCTCTGTAAAGTAGTTTACGTTTTCATCAACGTTGTTTGGTTGGTCTGTCTGTCAGCAGGATTAAAAAAATGTATGACCTGATTTTGATGAAACTTGGTAGTGACAGGATGGACACAAACCAAAGAGGAACCCATCACATGATGGTGGTGCTGTAATAACCACTTTTGTATTTTGGCCTGCAAGTTTTGAACCATAAGTCAGGCCTTGGATCGATCTGGATCCATCTCGTCACGCGGGCCACTTTTTTCTGTTACATCTCATCTGACAGTTTTATAGTAACAGTCACGGACTTTTACATGCAAAGCGTCTGAACCACGGTGTATCTTCGTTTTGCATATTCCTTAGCGTTTTGCCATAATTAGCTGGCAAACTCAAGTGGGTGTGGCTCATTCCAAGTCGGGAACCATAATTGGAAGGTTGTTAGGCAGAGTTATGTGCCTCTCTAGTTTACCTTTTGTAGAAAAAAATTGTAATAACCGTAATTATTATTGTGATTAACTAAAACTAAATTGTGTTGAACTAAAACTAGGTGTAGATTTATCATTTGATACTCCTTTCCAACCCATGGTAGAACAACAATTCTATTGCAGAGAAAACATAATAAAATACAAGAAAAATACGCCATTCATAACTTCAGGGGCTGTGATGTCTTCCATTGATATGGTTTTATGGAAGAAGTTAAGAAACTAACAGAATATATTTTGAACATCATAATAAGAAGCAGCAGGAAGTACCTCATTTTCATTTTCGGGACATCAGCTGAGGATACGAACCGGGGCCGTCTTCTCACAACCTTCGCTGTGCCATATTGCTTATTGGTTTGTATCATGTCTGAGGAAAGGAACATGCAAGAGCAAAAGTATTTCAAAAATAATAAAGCATTCTTAAATACAGTCAGTTTTACGCATTTACCTGGGAAGCTGAGAGAATATGACTGTGAACCAGCGACAAACTCCACCACATCTTTGTCATTTTCCAGGAACATCTGTTCCAGTTTGGTGCTGTTGATGTCTGCTGGTCTGTGTCCACCACCCTACAAAAAACACAAATAAAGCAGGGAAAAGGTTACAAATGCCTCGCGTGCCTACTTACAGGATGGATTAACAGATTCACCTGTCCCTATTTTTACATAGGGGTCTATTCACGATCCCCTGCTGCTGTGCACACGGAGTGTAAACAGGCTGTGTCTCTGGACTGCAGGATTCTTCATCTTTGTGAGATGAACAGAGGCTGGATAGCCCAGTTAATAGAGCAGAGTACATTTTCAGAAACTGACTAAATTTCAGACCAACTACACATTGAAGTGCTGATTATTAATGTGCAGTTTTTAAATACATGTACAATTCCTATACACAAAAAAAAACATATCATATATCATTGTGCATTAAATCAAGTGGATGAGCCCGTTATAGGATTCAATTGATTTAACTGAGCAGCAGGGGGTCTCCAGTCTTTGATTTATGTTGTTTACACGTGGACATACAATGCAAATTCCAGCGTCCCTCCAGTTCCCAGTATCCTTCAAAAGACTTTACACAAAGGTAGAGGCTTATCAAGTTAAGTGCTTTCAAGAAGTACTTTATATTTTTTCTTTTGGCACGTCTGCCTCACTGTAAGTGGAAAGCAGGTAGAGCTCATGCCGCCAAATGATATTGGGATCAATAACAAACAGAATCGAACAAAGAAGCATCAAAAGTACTTTTTAGCTCTGACATTTCTGACTCTTATGCTGCTGCTGTTTCCCAAAAAATAAAGTGGCTGAAGTTACTCACAGATGAAGCGTACGGATTCCATTTTCCAAGTTCGTCCTCCCAGTACCAAATCCACATTGTTGTCAGGACAAATGTTGGCTCCCGCACAGAGGAGACGGTGGAAAGACGCCGCACTTCGTTCACTCCGCATCTCATCGTGTCAAAGTTTACAGGCTGGTTGCCGATGCTGAAGAGACAGAGGCAACAAAATGAGGAAACGTTGAGCTAAGGCTCAGGATTTGGATTTTCCCACATTGTTATGAGAGCGTACCTGTAAACGTTGTCAGGGTCACAGTAGTCCATCTCAATCTTCTCATTTTCAGACATAGGAGTCCACTGATCGTTATTTTTGATCTCCCATCTGTATGGCAGCTTCACATGAGCTTTGAAACAGCGGTCTGGCAATACATAAACAATAAATAGGATCAAAGCCTCCCTGATTAATCTGATGACGGAGTCTTTTCAATTCCACAGAAGAATGGCAAACTGACTGGTGTATGATCTTAACATTGGTCACTCACCATCGTGTATACAGTGTCCCCTGATGAAGTACATGCAAATCTCAGTTTTATCTACAGAAAACAAACAAAAACATTTAAAAAAAATACAACCTATAAAAGATTGTTTACGACATTTTATTTTTACTTTTAAATATTTCATATTAGAGCTTGAATTTTTTCACCTCTACCAGCCATTGGTCTTTGCTTTTTTTTCACGGACGGTCCATTGTCGCTGCTCGCTCCTGCAGTGCCGACAGCAGCAGGGATGTGAACAGAGAAACCATCCTGGTACAGGTGTTGATCGTTGCTCTTCTTGCCCCTGTTTCTTCTGTAGTCATAAATCCTCAAAGCTTCCTTATTCAAATAGACAGTCTTCAGGGAGGGCATCAGTTCTTGTGGAATGCGTTTTTCCAGGGTCATTGATGGCTGTGGATCACTAAAATCGTGATTCCTGAAGCAGTTACAGTTGTCCTTCAGGTACTTCTCGCAAATATGGAGTCTCTTGCAGTTGTCGCCGTCCGTACAGAGGCTAGCGTTATTGTAATTGAAACAGATCTGTGAAGAAAACAGGAGATTACATCTGCAAGAAGCAATATGGCGCCCATGCCCCAGTGTCAAACTTTCATAAGGTTAAAAAACACATCTTAGGTTTATTCTTCTACCACAGCTCAAGTGGTTAAAAGATAAAAACGGACAAAAGCGTATATGGAACATTTTTCAGAAATATTTTTCATCAGCAAATTATATTTAAGCAGATGATTCTGGTCTAAATTTTAATATCATTTAAAACATTTATATTTAATGTATTTGAACTGTCTGGACAACCAACATATATCTATTGTAATATCACAACAAAAAATCCTTAATGAATCTTTGTTTGATAAGATGCAGATCTAATAACAAAAGAAAATGAAATCCCAAAACAACAAAAGCACCTTTGGGCACCTTGGCTGTTGTCAGACCTGTTTGACACGCCTGGGGCCTTATCTCAGCATCAGACCTTTGTTCTTGGCACCGAACAGCCTCTTGCTACTAATGACTTTAATGATCACACGTATGCACATTGGACAATGGAGAAAAGAACTAAATTTACACCGGCAGATGCAAGCAAACCGGTTCTGATGGGTGCACATTGGATATGCACATGGACACAACACACTTGGGAATTAAAGGATTTCAGACAACTCCCAATGTTTCAAACACACAACTTCACACACAAATGCCCACAGCTGGAGTTAACGTTTAATAATCCTCTGCAGGCAGTCGGACTTACGGCAGGTAGCAGCGTTTGGTCGCTCTGCAGCAGCAGGGTGCACAGCTGTGACCGGTCCAGATCCTCCAGGCCATGCTCCCTCAGGACCATCACATTCTGTGCCATGTCCAGCTGATGGGAGAATATGCATCCTCTCCTAAAAACCAGAGGACCTTTATTATTTCATCCATTGTGATTTTGCGCCACATTTTGTTCACTACATTTACACATGACAGGCCCCGGATTATGATGCAGTGCATGTTAAAATCATCATCTCCTCTCTGACATGTTAACAAAATTCCCTCTTAACTGTGCAAGACTCCAATTTGATCAAGTGTAAAACATTTTTGTTTCTAAATTCTTTTCTTTTCTAGATTTTCTTTTTAGAAAATACTTGGAAAATAGTCAAACTCATTATTTTTTCACATTTTGTAGGTACAATTCTTCCCCAGTGCAACAATGTTTCTCAATACGGATCTGAAATTGAGTTGATTGTTTGTTTATCGTGTTTGTTAACTGTTAGTCATGAGTTACGAGTTTGACCTAAATTAAATTTTCCAGCGACCTATGAACGCACCACCGCTATAGACGGAAAATTAAAAATCACATGACATTACCTGTAACTTCTCAAACGCACCAAATCTGAAAGACGTATGTATAACGATATATTTAAATTAGAAATTGATAATGGAAAGCTCGTCGGGAATCTGAATTTTTACTTTAAATCAAACCATTTAGAGATACTGTAGCCCAGAAAAAGGCCTCACCTCTCAGCTCAGGTTCAAGCCTGGATACACACACAGATACACACATATGCATAAACACAAAAACACACAACCTCGTTCGACCGTACTGGCAGGACCCAGTGAAGAGGTAGTTTTTACACAGATGTAAACTTCCACATCCGTGACAGTCTTTGTTTCGGCACAGTTTCAGCGTGGTCCTGGCCACCACCCTCTTCTCCCCATTAGAAACAGACCAGACGAACTTGTTCTGGTTCGAGGAAATAATCGCCTGCACGTCATCGGGGTTACCTAAACACGCATTATACAGCAAATCATCGTTGCTAATCGCTCCTCCATTGGAACAGATAAACTTCAATATGGCGGAATCCATGATCGGCCGCCTTCCAGGGCTAGGTGAAGCCTCAGAACTGCTGCGTAAACGCCCGGCGCTGATTATTCAAGAAGGAGAGGAGTATCGTTCATGATGAACAGAAACCGAAAGTCTAAATACACCAGGGGCTCATGTTGTAACGCCACTCTCCACCACTTGGGGGCAGCACTGTGCTGCGTGCCAGTCTTGGGACTTTCAACGTCATTACCAAAATGACGTCACAACTAATCTATATTTACACAGGTATTAGTTGATCTGTAAAAACACAAAATAAGTGTATTTGACTCAAAACACAAAATACATCGCATCCCCTGATGTTTTTGTGTCTGTAGAGGGAGCAGCGTAAGGTCAGGAGCTATGACCTTTAAGACATCACAGGATTGATGATGACACCTTAGAAAAGGAAAGGTACTCCGAGAAATGCGAGGGTTCAAATTTGGTAAAGGCTCATAGGAGTGAATTTTATTTATTTATTCTGACTGTGTTTAACCAGAAAAGTCCCACTGAGGTACAACATACCCTCTAAATGTAGGGATTTGATGCTAACAAGCTGGGGCCCCGGCACATCAAACATGCCACAGAGGGGCCTTTACACGGCAAAAAAAGCCTGAATCATTTAAAGATAATCATATACCATATCCACATTGTTAAACTGTGTATTTTCCTGACACGTATCGCCAGATATCTTGTCCTATGTCTGAGGTAACCACTGATTGGTTTGTCTTTATACATTTTGTCTTAAATTCTAATGGAATGCCAAATGTTTCCAAATATATCAAAACACATTCTGGGGAAATCTGTCCAAAATGATACCCAACACACCTAGAAAAAGGAGAAATTTAAGGGAAATTCAAAAATACCATAGCTAGAGAGAAGACGTGGTTACAATTTTGGATTTTTTAATCATAACTTCTTTACAAATTGAGATTGAACTTTTCAATGTGGTATGCCCAATGATCAATGGGTTACTAATGTGAAAAGGCTCATTGTGTGTCAAATCCAAACCTTCAACCGCTGGCCTTAGAGTGTACTTAATCACCCATTAATGTCTGTTTAAGTGCTAGATAGTACCAAAGCTACTGAAACATTCTAAAATAAAGATTGTCACACATCTACTAATATAAAGATGTTTCTGTAGTAGTATTAATGTTTACGTTGTATGTTTGTGGCCATGTCGTGAGCTTTTATTTTCTTCCACATCAGTAATCTAATTACAGTGTTTTCACAGCTTTGTGTGGGATTACTTTTCCCACTTTTTAAAATGTGATTACTGTAATCCCATTAGTGTAATCTGTCCGTCCCAGCTAAAACCAATGTCATCAACCGTATGCCCATTATACAATTTTTTGTGTTTTTGGAAAAAAAACTGAACTTTATCCTATCAAGCACTTAAATAAATTGGTAACTGAGTACATTTTAAGGCAAACTGTTGAGGTTAGTTTAAGTATTTTTGGTACATGTAACAGGCCTTTTCATGTTTACTGTGTAGTATACTGTCTATAAAGGTAATTTAAAATAATTTCTAGAGAAATTATGATTACATTTTCTTAAATCCATTAGAGTAACCCTTACTTTTCCTTTCCACTACCTTAATTGTCTTTGTTCTGCATGTGTTGTCTATCATTTTATAAAGGTTTTCCCAGGATGCATCTATATCTATTTGGTCTATTTGTAAAATGTATAAAACTGTGTTTATGAAGAGGGGTCCGTTGGAGGCTGAGTATGAGGGGTTTTACTTCAGTGCATGAATTGGTTAGATGATAGAATTCACTGTCTGAAACACACAATAAATCAGATGTATTTGTTTGACAGCTTTAAATAAACAAATTCATTTGTCTCTCCTTGTCATGGCACTGTTTCCATCCGCCTGGTAACGTCCACCCCCGTAGAGGAATGTTTTTCCACCCTCTGTACTCTGTTGGATTCTCTGGAGGCTTTGGCTGGGTTTGCTATTTGAACATCATCCTTTTTCTGTTTTGTGAGGTCAAATAATCTTGAGTTGTCTGAACTGCTGGCTCACAAGATTCAGCAGATGCCCTGGTGCACCAGCGGCCTAGCATGTCCTGACCCCCCAGTTTGAGCCCTATGGAGGATCACTGTGATACTTACATTAACTTTGTCTTTGGGCTGTGTATACAACACAATCACACGCCCACTCACAGCTATGGTCAATTTGGATACCTAAGGTGGGAGGAGGAGGGAGGAAACTGGAGTACCCAGAACATTTTGTACTTAATCTTTGTCTTTGATGTTCAAACATAATTCATTTTTCCTTCAACAGTCTGTTCAAGTCTGTGTCTTTTCTTTGGATTTCTTTGAATTTCATTTGTCAGTGTAATTGATGTAAATAAATGAGCGGGCTTATAGTGAAACTTTATACTTTGGTGTCAGGTTTAGAATAATTACTGTGACTATTAAAGGGAGGCTCCACTGGTTTTACGTCTCAGATTCATGTGGGAACATTCATAGAACCGCTTGTGGTGTCTGTAGAAGGAGCTGTGTGAAGTCAGGGACACTGATACACGATATCCCTTCATCTGGGGAGCTTGGGTCGAGTAGGCAGCAGACTTTTAAATGTTACAGTGGCTTTTTAGTGCTTCAGGTTTTCGATGCTAACGATACAGTAACCAACTTTTTGAAAAACGTGTGCTCTGTCAAAATAATCACGGCTCTGTAGCACCTTCTACTGATGGAAACAGAAAAAGGCCATAAAATACCAATACTAACCACAAGGGGTCAGCAAACCGACAGCACAACTTTACTGTGGTACCAAAAATCGCATGTGCGTCCCTATTTCACCAGATTTGTACAAGTATGTGTGACAGACCATGCTCGCCTCTTGTCCCACGTGACCACGACAGGGCCCACCATAGAGGACGAACGATTGCTCCGAATGTGCAACATAAGGTCGTTATTAAAAGGGTAGCTTATGGGGAACAGCCACTGTCCCTTACACAAGCACGCACATTATTTATTTTCTGACAAAATCCGTTGGAATAATGAATTAAGTGGTGAGGACAGAGGATGAACAAAGAAATAAACACAGATGTTTCCAGGTGTTGGTGGGTTCAGCTGCAAAAACTCTGGATTTTTATCTTAAATTCTAGTGCCCAAAGTTTCCAAAGATAAGAAAAGTATTTGGATGCCTTCTGGGGAAATGATCAAGAATAAAGACAGTTATATGGATTAAGGACACCATATCTTTAGATTTAATGTTACGAGTGTTATGGTTCGGTGATGACGATATTCAAGTTTTGTAAAGCATTAAATAGGATAGTACAAAAAACAGAAACCATTTTTAATGATTTTTAAGTAAGTGTTAGTACACTGACATTGATGGTTTGTAACTTTTTCTTAATTAACAAGAATTGCAGAGATTTTTGTGCTTTTCTGCCTACGTGTTACACTCAATAATTTATGGGCTACTAATGAGAGAAAGACACATTAAATGCATTCAAGGTCTTAAAAATAACCTTGGACGGTCTTCCTTAAAGTGTACTTAATTACAGATTCATTCACCACGGTTAAAGGAGCAATAATCAATTCCACATAGTTTCCCCTGTATTCTTTACTCCCTTTTGTTTCCCTTAGTTTCCTGCATCGTTAAATTACATATAATGTTCCTTCACTGACCAACACTTTGCTTTTGCACTGTGATGCCAAATGAAATCCCGATTCGGCCTATTGTGTAACCATATAAAGCTTTGATTACAACACAGAAAACCTATGCGTGTTCCTGTCTGTCTGTCTGTTTCTCGGTCTGTCTATCTGTGTTGTTTTCCGTGTGTCTTGTCTGCAACGCGACCTGCGATTTCCTGCTTCGGGTTTCCCTTTAAAAGGGGGCAAGGCTCAGTGCTGGGAATTCACGTCATTTCGCCGTTTTACACACGTCCAGATCAATGAGAGAGAGAGGGAGAGAGAGAGAGAGAGAGGAGCAAGCGAGCGAGGGAGAGTGCGCGAGCTCTTCCAGGAAGGATTATTAAGCAGCGCGCGGCCGACCGACATGTGAGGTGAAAACACGCGCAGACAAAAGAAGTTTTCACGCGGACCGCCGCGCGCCATGGACCCCGCCATTAGATAAACAAACGCATGAAAAAGACAACTTATTCTCCGTTTCTACACCGTCTTCACGGACGAGTCTGGCTGCCGCTTGCGTGACTGTGGCGCGGCTTTTTCCAGGAAAGAAAACGGCGCTGAAAGAAGCGAGGAAAACGGCAAAGTGGAAGGAGACGAAGAGAAGTTGACGGGAGATAATGTCTGAATCCTCCCCCGCTGCGACCAAGGTAACGCACTTCGTCCCGTATCTATTTGTTTGCCACCGCCACACTTCACGCCAAAGATTTATGAATGCTGTTAGCGGGATTTACCGTAAAAATGACGTCTGTGGCGCCGTTCAGATGAGAATAGTCTAACCGGAGGCGCGTTTGTTTTGCTGGTCATCTGTTGCTTGCGGGTCCACGCTCACTTCGCCTCCACTTTGGCTGATGTGAAGTCGTGACTGTGATCAAAGCCGCGTTATAACACGCATATAACGCGGTAGTAAATTAAGTAAAACTACGAATCACTGCAGCAATATCACTAAGAGATCAGTGGAATTAAACTTACCATAGTGTACCAAAGCAGCACAATCCCTACATGGATAGGATAAGAATACCGGAGGAAGCATAAAGTCTATTACAAAGTAATGCTGAAAGGTCTTGTTTATTAGTCCATTAGTCCACTGACGAGATCAATGGACAACTTAAGTAATCCATCATGTGCTGTTACCATGAAACAAAAATTTGAAATACAATGCAAAAAATGTAGGTATTAAAATTTATACCTAAATATATGTGGTTAATGGACGAGCATAAGAAAAAAACATCACTTTGGTCATTTGTAATGGAAATTTGCCCTCACGTTTGATATTTTGTTGTCTAAATAATTAATCATACACGGATCAATACAGAAAATAATCATTAGTCGCTTGCCTGTTACAGGAATATGTTTTTTTTTAAATATTACATAGAACAGTAAACACACTCATGATCAGCACACTCTCATGATAATGTGCTGTATAAAGCTATTGGTTGTCATGCTGATCTTGTTGAACAGTTATCGTTGCATGTTGGAGACCAATAATCTTTAATCTGAGAAATAAAATATTGTCTGACCAGCTGTCCCACTGCCTTCTTATTACAGACATTTTCAGACTTTTTGAGGTCAAAATGTCAGTCCGTAATCACAATCCTAGTCCTGACCTTACTGAATATAAAACACCCTGATGAGTCCAGAGTGATGTTGCTAAAGAGATGAAACGGTTTTCTCTTTTCTGGACAGCTGAATTGATGAAAGTGGTTCTAAAGGTCTTTGCAGTCATCAAGCAGAGGAGAGAACCCTTTGCCTCAGAAAGGAGGAAATGGAAGACTGAGAGATTACTGCTGCACTTCCACAGGAAATTCCCGCTACATACAGTCAGTCTGCAGGTCTTATAGTGGCTCTATGGTGACAGCAAGTTGAAATGGAGGGAGCAAAGGCCACAGAAATTTTCATTTCAATAAGAAACCAATGTGGCTTTGTGTGTGTGATAAGATCCATAGTTTATTGGACAGGGAACCAGTCAGATCAGAGATGAGAAAACCTCATAAAGAAGGCTGTTGAAGGTTTTTGAGCGCTATGTTGAATCAATAAATGTCCTGCTGTAGACTATCTTCACTGTCCTGCACAAAAAGCCTGATCTGATCTTCTTCAACTGAGATGAACTTTCAGCTCAAGGTTCACATTCTCCAAAATGTCAGCTTGCTTGAATCTCATCCAAGCATGCATTAGAATTTGAGGAGACATCTACTTTGCTGCACTAGACCACATTTCCCCTAATTTCCACTAAAATGATTGAACAGGCAATATACAGGCATTTATGCTGCAACAAGATCAATGTATCAGGCTTTATTTAAATCTCGGATATTGTGCTGCCACTCTCGCCCACCTCTGACGTGATGCAGATTCCTGCCTGATTACAGCTGCATTAAACATTCTGGAAGGTCTGAGAATTGATTTCCTTGGCACATTTAATTTTTCATGTTGATTCCACTCAGCAAGCGTAGTTTGGATGATATGCTGGTGACAAAATGTCTGGATGTCTATGTTGAAAGTGGGCTGCATTTGGATTTTTAGGCGTCTGGGTTTCATATATTTCTTGTATACAGCAATAACCAGACACGTCGAAATGTAGTCATTTAACACTGTAGCCATCTAGACCTGTAATAAACGTACCTCTCATTCAAATGTACTCATTTAATTCTACAAACATCTTTTCAGCCACAGATCTGTATAGCCATGCTTGCTGGGTAGTGGACCTATTGGCATAACTCACCATTGACTTTGTCTAAGCTGTATTGACTCAGAAGTGAAAACTAAAAGTCTATTTTTTTAGACTGTTTGATGTGCGAAGGGATCAAATGTTTTCAGTGTAAGAACACAGCCTACCACAGTCAAGCTGCTGTGTTACTGACCCACCAATGCTTCTAAGGGTAGAAGGTGCTGCGAAATGATAGCTTTACGAACGAAGGGTAACTTAGGACCCCTGGAAATTGACTGGAAATTCATGGCTGCAGAATATTTTGCAGGATGTCAAGTCTCAGTGTCACCATGTCAGAAGAACTCATACATGTGTGTTGGTCTGTTTGGTCAGTTGAGCCCAAGGCTGGCTGATGTAGTGCGTATGTGTCTGTGGCGAGGTGAGGCGAGTGTGTGCGGGCTGTTTGGGTTCAGGGCCGGTGCGTTTGCCGAGCTTTGTGAACCATGCTTTGTGTCTCTGTGTCTATTCATAGCAGGAGAGGAGCTCTTTCAGTCCTTCCGCGAACCCACTGCCAAACTCCACTTCCTCCCCCGTCCATGCTCCCGCCGCGAGGCCAGCCAACAGAATGGAGGAAGAGCCTGCCAGGCTGCCTGCACACCTGCGTGAGTCTCACACAAGCACACACACACACACACACACACACACACACACACGGACACAGAAACACACAGATAAACACTGGCTCCCACACCGCATTGATCAGTCCATCACTTGAACAGGTCTGATTGATTTTTTTGTTTGTTTTTAGCATCTTCCACTGCATTTTCTCATTGAAATAGCAATGTGGAAAATAGTGTTTTTATTTTTATTTTGCCTGTTGCTCTGGTATCACCTGTCACTCAGATGGTGTAGGCGGGACTTGGATATCTCTAAGATTTACTGTTGACTGAGTTTCTGTCAGCGAGGTTTTTGTCTTTGCTCAGCCACGGTTGCTTTTGTTACATTGAGTTCTTGTTCTCATGTCACTTCTTTTATGCCAATAAATAGTGACGATAGACAGAATAAGCTTTCGATGAATGGTTTTGAGTTTACTTTTTGACATTAGTTAGAGAAAAAACAAAAATGAGACAAATCCTGCTGTGGATGATAACATTAATCACTAAAATCCAACATATTGATATACCACTTTATACCATATACCACTCTTAAAATCATCAGCCAGGAGGGGTTTAAGCAGACTGAGGGGTCAGAGGTGTCAACCATACAGGCGTCCACCGGACCAGAACGAAAAACAACACAGCCATGGGACAGGCGATAAATACTGGGAAACAAAATACACTGCTGGGAATTAAACTCAAGCAGAGAACAAAGGTGCAACACAGACAAGAGAGTAGATTGGGACTGAGGAGGATAGTAGGAGGTTGTTAGGAAAAGGGCAGAAAGGGCTGAAGAGGTTAAGAGGGATTTTGTAGTTCAGATCATTTTATCTGAACTTTGCCGTGTTTCCTCCCTTAGTTTGGTTCTTTTGTCCAGGTAAGAAGGACGACCTTCTACAAATAATAGCACCAAGATCACTGAAAATATCGGTCTCAGCTCTCTACAAAGAGAATAACAGTGTGGTATATAAAGAAATAAGAAACAGATCCCAACCTACATAAAACCCAAACTTTCACACTACGAAGAACAACCAAAAACACAGGAGTAGGAGACGGATGTAACCCCTCATACTTAGAAAGGAATTCTATCTAACATCAGCTTTTCTCCACACATTCTTTACTACATAAGAAACAAACAGTAAATCACATTTGGATGGATTGTACAAGTGAATTCATTGAGTATCCTTAAATGCATCAGTAAGGTGAATTTCCACTCTCCACTTGCAACTGAATTACCACAATGGCTAAATGTGTTTTCCCAACCAATCACACCATATCAATGAAGACATACGGATTTCAGTTAACTGAAATAACAGTATTAATGCTGTTATTCCAATAAATGTCAAATTCAAACGGAGGAAACCTTAAGAATATTTGATCTATGCCTGGATCTAGAGTTGCATCTAAATGAATGACTTATCTCTTGGCCTCTGGTTTATGTTTCAACCAAATGTAATTGATAATATTTCCAAATAAGAAGCAAAAACAGAACCGAAAACAGGCATGAAACATATTTAGTTTCAAGATGATTTTCACAGTATATAGAAAAGGAAATGAGTAAATGCATGAATTGATTGGTGTGTGGACGATTTAATGCTTTTGAAAATGCTAACTATATGCCAGATTGGCATACTTGAGTTACACATCCAGATTCATTAGTGTAGTCCTTTAGCCACATGCCCCCGTAAAGCTACAGGTCTACAGGTGGCTGGACCCAGACATTTTAATTTTTAATGTTGTAGTACCAGGACTGTCCTCGCGTAGTTTTTTAAGGCCTCCAGCGATCAGAGTGATTATCCATGCGGGACCTAGCTCTGAGTTCTTATTGTCTGTGTAAAGTGTGACCATGCTGCTGATGTTTTGGACATGTCTTCTTTCTACTTTTGTGTCCACTGGATCGATTCCTCCCACAGTATGTTGTGCACTGTGAATTTTTGGCAGTAACTTTGCAAAGTTAAATAGTATTTTGTACTTCTGCATACTTCTTGGTGCATTCTAAATTAAGTTACTTTGTCCTAAAGAAAGAGTAATCTAACCAGTATTTTGTTTTCTCAAAATAGGATACTATGATATTATGTAATTATATAACATAAGTTACTATGCATCATCTAACATGCTTGCATGTTTGCAAGCACTGATTCTTGCAGTCGGCTAGTTGGAACCTAAACAACCCAGTAACTTGCAAAAAATACTTAGTACTCCAAGTATTTGTCTTTACTGCATCTAAAGGTAAAAATGTGAGGAACACATTTACATGCATGAAATCAATTAGAGTCTGATGACATGCTGCGTAACGGCAGTGTGAGGTGAGTGTGCCCATTGAGGAGATCCACATAGAGGCAACATACACTGAGGAAGATGTTAAAGTGCCTGAATAATACATTTACAATATCACAACCTTGTTTTTTTTAGTCAGAGTAAACACTTGCATTGTACTGTATGCATGATGTTTGAAAAAGCTCATATTGCCTTAATTGGTGTATAGTTGATTTTTTGCTCAGACAAAAGAAACCCTCAACTTCACCTTCCTCTTTCTGACTACAATCTTGATTAAGCCAAGAGATAAAGGAGAGGTTGAACCAAACAGCTTGAAGGTTAGGCTCAAAGCAAAAAAATCTGTATAAAGCAAATGAATGAACTGAAAACGGCACCACTGTTGGCTTGATGTCCTGCCACAGGTCAACCAATGAGAGGGGTGGTGGGGCTGGAACCCTGCCAAAAGATAGGCTTGATGTTCAAAGTGTAACCCTGATCTGCTCTCCATGCCTCTGTTAATATGTAACTTTTTCTCTGTTTTGATTGAGTGTGAACTTCAGGGCTTTTTTTGTCGTTAGGCTGGATGACAAGCACAGGAAACTCCCTCAGCCCACTTCCTCTTTTGCATTGTGGCAGAAAAAGGAAGAGCGCTCAACAGGTCCGCGTTGAGTTTCCTGTCGAGCAAACTGATGGGTCAGCTCACCTCTGCTGAGTGGTGGAAGTTGTAGCTCGCTTCGTTCACATTTGAAGAACAGCTTTGCACACAGAGTTGACGGTCGCACATCTGTGTATCAGGAACTGTCTTTCTTGCTTCCTTTTTCAGTGTTTAGTTTATTGCCTCTCCTGGTCGAGATCCACTTTCCTCCCTCAGACAGTTACTGACATGTCTTTCTCACCGCACACACAGCCTACAACACCTCTGCTCGTCCTTTCTCCTCCTCCCTATGTAAACACACATGCGCTGGGAAACAAGCTGTCCATTAACCCCCACACTCTTGAGCACTCGGAGGGAATTTTGTCCTGGGGAGGGGGAGGGGGAGGAGGAGCTGAGGGGGAAAAGACAGAAAGAAAAAGAATGAGGGAGGAAATTGCAGTGTGGGCAGAAATCCGCCTTCTCCATTTCCTGGAGAGGAAGTGGATTAGGTCGGGGAGAGTTGCAGCCTGCTCCTTGCTCCAAAGAATGCTACCAGGCTTGATTTTAACCCTTTCAGCCAAGACTCAACAGCACTCCACATGCACTAAAACAAACCTGATTGTACTTGCTCTATTAAATTCTATATATATGTTTTTTTAATCCACATATCACCACAGTTTTTTTAAATAACCAGAATTAGAAATATCAATATGCTTTTCAAAGTGATCATGTAAATGCTGAAATCTCATCGTATAAAACAGTATGAGGTTGGAATCGCATTAAACACGCCTTAGTTAACAAGGAAAGATTTCTGCTAAATCTTTTCGTTCATTTATGCATGTAAACATAATTGATTTTGGGTAGATTAATGAAACCGCAATGCAGCATTTTCAGAGCATCCCACATCCAAAATGTGATTTATTTCCTGTTAAAACAGGATGTTGGACAAGGACAGAACTCAGGGAAGGAAATTTTAAATTGTAAATCAGTAGGATTTCAGTGGGCAAGACAGCCTGTTGGAAACACTGAAAGTGGTTATGTTCAGGAATCTGTGAATTTTGACATAAAGACACAAATCATTTCCATACTGAACTGAAGAAAAAAATTTGAGTGACATTTGTTGAGTGGCAGGAGGATTTTTGCCGCAGCACACAATAAAACACTGTAGCACAAGGGGAGAAGCTATACAATCAAGTGCACTTGTTTGAATTCCAAACCAATCAGCTTCTCTCAACATGGCACCCACATACTCAAACCACATACTCAAACCATGACTCAACTGATCACAGAAGCAGGGAAATAAACAACAACATCAAACTGTTTTAATATCAGCCTGTGAAAAAAAACCCACTGAATCACTTAAAGATGGATTTTGGTGTATTTCTTTACAATAAACATGCAGGAAATATAAAGAAACGGCAGCTTCAAAGATACAAGTATCTTCGTAGAAGTATAAAAAAAATCTATGTCCATGGAAACACGACTGGCTGATTTGCATGGTGTGTGTACTTGTGTGTGTAAATGGGTGTGTGCTTACAGATGGGTTTGCACTGTGCATGCTTGTATCAGTGGGTGGATAAGTGTGAGTCTTATGTCTTTGTGTCGATCTTTGCCAGAGGTAGTGTAGGTGTATGCTGGTTGTGTAGTTATTTAAGTGTGTGTCTTACTGTACATGACTACACCCCCCCCACCAGCTTCCTCTCTCTCTCTCTCTCTCTCTCTCTCTCTCTCTCCCTCCCCCTCTGTCTCTCTGTGGTATATCACCCGTTTTTCTGTGTGGGGGAAATATGTATGTGAGTGAGTGTGCGTGTGTGTGTGTGTCTTTCTGAGGGGAAATTTCCTGCCACTGGAAGCAGCTCTTGTCCTCAGGAATTTCCTGAGTGGGCAGACGGCGCTTCCTGAATAAATGTTGTTGTTTTTGGTGTTCGTGTGAGTTTGTGTGTGTGTGTGTACCCCCCTCTCTTTTCTCCTCTGAAAGGGAAACTGTTTTCACATGCCAGCGCCTTAGCTGAGCGCACCCCCCTTCCTGTTCACGACACACTCCACATGGTGTGTGTGGGGAGGGGGTTACTTATGAACATATACTCATATCAGATCAGCAGCAGGATGATGCATGTTGATTTCAAACAAACTGTTAATTAAATAATATCAAAAACTGAAATAAAAATTAATGTCTTTCTACTCATTTTGCTTTTTCAGTATTTCAAACAAAACTGGTTGAACAGCCAAAGGAAAGATCAGCGTGTAACTCAAATTGTAACAAGAGTAAATCAGAATACATCAGCCACCCACACTGTTTGATTGACAGGTGATCTCATTATAGAAACACTACAGCAAAGAGCACTTAGCAACAAAGATGGAGATGAGACTACATCCCAAAACTAGTATTTGACAGATTCCTCTTTCAGCCTACAGGGAAGCCCTTTCAGTCCTGCAGTGTGGAAAACTGACATAAATCAGAATTACTGTGAAGCATTTGCGTTAACTATGGTGCACTGTAAAACTTGAAAAGAGTTTGCTCACTGGCTTTAAAAACAACAGCACAATTTAACTCATCTACTGAGTTTAGTTTATTCGAAGTAGGACCACTGCCAGCATTTCTAGTAATAATACAACATCTGATGTTGTCCCAATGTCTGTGTTCAAAATGAAATAAATGGGGTGTGGATTATTGAAGTTGATACTGATTCCCATGTATGTTAGTGATGTTTTCCTTCTTAACAATCCACATACTTCTGCACACAGCCACTAAGTGAAACTTATTACATAATTACATATTTTATGTTAACCAAGCAAATTCTATAATATATCCACTAAGGCAATTTATCCAAACATAAATCATCCCTATTTGACACGGAGCACCTTAAAATTTCCAATTTTGCTCAATGGTGTGAACAGTTTAATAGATCTGCTCTGCATTGTATTTGAAATTAAGGACCAGCAGAAGTGCCACAAGAGGCCATTGAATGCATCATTCTGTGCTCGATCGACTTTTTACCCTTTCACCAGCTGTCAGGGATGGTCATTGAGCTGTTGATGTTACAAAAGATGACTTTGCTGCCTCCACGACTCCACAACTTGTGGCTGTCATCTTATGGATTTTCAACTTCATGTTTAAACTGGGTGCTCATCTTAATATTTAGAAAAAAATGGTGTGTATCGTCCCAATTAAGCCTATACCTACAAAAGTAAAATTTCCTAAGAGATTTAACCTAAATGTGATGCATGCTGATATGTAGGGCTGGGATGATATGGCCAAAATATAATTTTTGTGTGCTTAATAAACGGCCAACTCATTACAACCATGTTCTGCATGCACAGATAAGACCAATTAAACTCTAACATAAATTTTACAGAGCAACATAATGCATACCTTCATGTGAATCAGTACCCGTATACATTAAAGTGTGGCATATCACCCAGCTCCATTGATGCTTACACACAACATAGTTTGATCAAAGGTTTAGATCACAAGAAGTTAGAAGAACTCACGGTAAGTTCATTCATGAATCTTGAATTTTGAAAAGACTTTAATTCAGATGTGATCACCTCATACAGACACACCTTATACAACGCTCATTGCTAGCCACCTACACCAAAAGAAAAGTTTCAAATAGGTGTATACAAGAGTATTCAGACAGACAGGGCTCTTTTGATTTATCTCTTTGAAGCTTCTACATTTAAAAAAAAAAGTTGGCTCCTGAACAAAAGGAAGAGTGGCAGTTAACGCTACATTCAGGAACTAACCTACAAGAGCTGGCTTGCTCCTGCACCATACACAAAGCTATCAAAAACTGGTCGTGCTACTTCCTGGCCATAAAAGTTGTGTGTGATTGATGATCTGTTTTATGTTTGTTGTGACTGGATGCAGTCCAGTTTTGTTGGATGGGGACAGGCACGTGCATGCTGGTGGAGGAAACGGAGGACGAATAAGAGACGGGAGGGGCGGGAGTAGAATTCTCTTGACTGAAAAGTAAGAGTGTGAGACAAAGGAGAGGAGATGCAAAGTGGTCCAGGATTAACAGAGGAAATGTGTTGCTGTCACAGATATATGTCACTGAGTCCGGCTATCAGAAGGTCACCCCGCCACCCTCATTTTCCCTCTTTTTTTTCTCCCTCCTTCTTCTGCCACCTCCTTCTCAGTCTGAAGGAAGAAAAACTTTTGAGATAGCAAGATCAATATCAGCCTACTTCTGCTCAAAAGGCAAAGGCAAACATTTACTAAAGACCTCAATAACTAAAGAGCTTCATGTTTGGAGGCAAAGTCCAAGAAACACTTGTGGATGATGTACTGAAGTTATGGTTCATATAGGTGAGACGGGCCTCTTATCTATTCTCATTCACGTCCTTGATTTCAGGTTTTGATGCATATGCGCTGAGGATTTATGAATTTATAATGTGCAATTTAAAATCCCACTATTACTCAGACATTTAGTTAAGCTCCATTTTGAAACGGACCTCTGCAAAATTCACAAAACACTTAAGGCTAGATCTAAAATATACACGGTCGTTGACATTGTTATAATGTTTGAATATGGAAATGTGCTTCAATTGCTTTAACAACATTTTCTTTTGGTTGTTTACATCTGTCTTAGTGATTAATTTATTGTGCACAACTGCATCTTTCTAAGTGTCGAGCTTCAGGAGTCATAGTAGAAGCAAATCAAATATGGTTCACTTTAAAAAGCAGGTGTCACCAGGTGTTGAAAAAACTTGGATATAGGCAGTGTCAACATAGGCTGAGAGCCAGAAACCAGAGTGTGTTCCAGTTACTTAGGGCGCTTTATGTCATATGGGTTATCTTATTCAATGTGATGTGTTTTTACAGCGTTTTAATTGTGTGCATTACGAATCAGCAGTGCTGTCAGTTCTAACCAAATTTCCCTGAGGGGACTATAAAATAAATAGTGTTGTGTGGCATCACTTTGTTTTGTGTCATAACACGGATAGACCAAGAGAGGGACATTTATCAGCTTGTGTGTAATTGTACAATCATTCTGTTACGTCATTCAACAATCTGATGAGACAAAATTCAAACAGCTAGAGATTGGGTAAAAGTGGCGGTAACAATGGCTCCCCTTACCACCACATCCGAGAATGTAGGAATATTAGCATGCACACATTAGTTGTCCTTGTTGATTTTGTATAGTTTTATCAGTTTCTCACTGACTGACTGTTTACTGTCTAATTGTGCTATGAATCAGTGAAAAAGTGGCAAGGACTTTGGACAGAAGTCTGATGTCTTATGTAGTATGTACTTCAAACATGGGGTACTACTACAAGATTGTATATGTAGTAGTGATGCACTGATTTATCAGCTCAACATCGGTATCGGCCGATATGCACGTTGTTGACTGGCAGCAGCATATTGGCAAATAAGGTGATGTCGGCCTGCAATTTCCATATCAGTGCATCCCTATTAGTAAACTAGTGTGGTAATCAGCAACAGTATATTAACTTAAGATGTTATGGCCTGACCAGATTCCCACTCAGAAACAGGGAGAAAATCAACTGTTTACATTGCTTTTTTGTGGCTCAAATCAACTATCAAGAGGCACTTTTGTTCCAGATTTCAGTTTGGTGAAAGAAACTTAATTAACATCGGCAGTGGTGTGAACGTTGGTGTGACATGTAAAGCCAGACCCTGATTGTGGACGGGACTGTAAAGCTTCATAGCAGAACGGACCTCATTAACTCGTCTGGCTGAGAGGGGAAGTTGAGGGCTTCTGCACCGCAACAACGAAACAAGATACCAGTGATCTCATCCTCCTCTTTCCTCCATTCATCCCAAGCGCTTATGAGTTGCCTTGGCAACATTGCTCGTTGTGTATCTGCATGTGTGCAAGTGAGTGTGTGTATAAGTGAGCATGAGCGGGGGCCTGAGAAACCACAGATTGAAAATTATGTGTCAAGCCCACGGTTTAGTCAAGGGTTTAGGACCCTGCTGCTGTCGTGCTTGAGGGTTTTATTCAGTGTAAACACACACGCGCACACACAATACATAAATGGTGTGAACGTGAGATGCATTCAAAGACAGAGTAATGACAAAAAAGACTGAAATTGATTTTTCCTGTAAGCTGCAAAAAATCAGTTACAGATTCTCACAATCAAAAAGGGAAAATGAATCCTCTTCAGTTAAAGGAAGAGTTTGAGTATCCGGGAGAGAGGTGCTCTCTCTGTTGTTTGTTCTCTTCCTTGTGTTCCATTTTTCTTTAAATCAAAGAGGCTTCATATCTCAATGGTTTCATTCACACTGCTGCAGAAAGTTTCACATTTCTGTTTTTCTTTCCTCTCATGTGACTCTGATCTGATGTTTTCCTAATCACTTAGGGTCTGTTCCTATCCAGATCACAGGAATACTAGATAAACAATAGGGTCCTAAAACTTGCAGCATGATTTGTGTGGGCCGAAATCATAAATTATCTACATCAATGCAACTGCAAATGTCATCCTTTTGCTAGCTGAGCAGAGTTGTACACGCCAATGAAAAGAAAAACAAACAGCAGACAAGCCGGAGGAACATGCGCACATTAACACATCTTATGACTTTTGTTATTGTTACTCTTTGTGCCAATGCGTTACGTCCTAGATAAGTTATGATCAGTCTGAAGAATCAGATGTTGAAGGCTGAGCATAACGATAACGTCACCTCAGGACTGCTTCAGTATCTGTTTCCCTTCCTGTTTGTCTTTCCTTCCTCTTTTTCTGTCCTTGTTTTCTGCCTCATCTCTTCTTGTTCCTCTTTTTTTTACCTTAATATTTTTCATCCTCACACACTCTGTTTCTCTCTTGGTAAACCTTACAGCGTCGCTCTCTAACCTTACCGCAGGAAGTTTCCTGTGCTCAAAAGAAGCCCACGCTGGATTGCTTCCTGCCAAAGTGTGTTGTGGGACACGTTTGTTTCTTCCTCCGCCTCTTTCTCCCTTCAGCTCCCCTTGTTGCTTCCTCCGTTGGGCTCTGTGCAGATGGCCGAGGCCGGCAGACCGGATCTCGGAGGGTTTTTGGCAGAGCAGCACCTCTCTCTGGCCCTGGAGAGAGCATACCGCAGCCGTGACCTCGTGACCCAGGCTGCACTGCTGCCCGGCCAGTCTCATTGCTCTCACAAGTCAGCCACGGGAGACCAACGTACAGCTGATCCATGCAGTGCAGATGGCAACTCCTTTCAATATTGACACAAAGTAAACAAAACAGTCCAGAGTATTCTAGTGCAACATAGATCAAATCCTGCCATATGTTATTAAAATAAATAAAGACACCCAGTTCAAATCACAAAGTCACCGGTATCGTCACAGGATGTGATAATTGAACCTCGGGGAATTCATCCGGAACACTTTGATGAATGAATGTCTCACATCAAATTATCAAAACTTTAATGGAGTACAATAAAAAGAGATGTTGCAAAACAACTTGAACTCCTGCCTCTCACGTCCCTTTGGTTTTCCTGTGGTGAAAAGCATCAATGAATGACGTCACACAGCAGGATTTCACGGTTTAATTCAGTTATCTTACTTATCTCACTGTCTTCTGGAACTGTTGCCTAGCCGTCCTTTAACACACTGTGCATATTTTCACATTTTCGTACAGCGTCCTGACAGTGCCTTCATAAATTCAAGAAGGCCATAAACTGATCCTGTAGTGGAGTGGAACCAGAAAACCTGAAGAAAGCAGGAATTCAATAGAAATCTAGTGCCTTATTTGTCCTGCAGTCATTTTAGTGGTTATGGAACACCTGTATCCCATTCACTGACACTTTCTCATACTATCTGTTGGCAAGTCGAGGGTCGGAGCTTGACGGGCGGCGAGCTGGGCTTCAGATAACCCAGCCTACTCGGCCTTATCTGCAGCTGGTGCTGCTATCTGAATATAGAGCATTAGAAGTGAGGGGAGAAATGGGAAGCTGACAATCTAGACATGGTTTCATTTTATATTGATTGTTGTTCATGAAAACTTCCTTTGTTTGAGGTGTGGGGGAGGGGCAGCTGAACGCGAGGACAAGGTTCCTATTACTTCTGTGACAGTGACACTGTCGGGCAAAGATAACAACTGTCCGACTCCCGGAGGAAGTGTTTGAGGAGAGGTGATAAGTGGGATGTAAGAAATGAGTAGTTGCTCTCAGTGTGGGTGTCACGGATGTTCGGGAGCTGTACACTGTTACGTGTGTGTTTTTGTGTGTGAGAAACAGAAGGAAAGAGAAAAAAGAGAGGGAGGTGAGCCTGAGTCATACTGTAAATCATTGGGTTACGCAGAGAGTGCAAATTGATACGATGAGGTGGCAGGGTCTGTGTTGGAAGGTTCATAAATGTTTACGTGTAATGCTAAAAATACAAATCTTGGTGTACCAGCAAACTTGAGTTGTAGTCATATAGTTTAGAAATAATTTCATTATTTCTGTAGATGAAGCCAAAAACTATAGTTCATGGGGCAACCAGTGATGGCAACAGTAGGAGAGGAGTAACTGCCAAAAGTATTTAGTCGTTTGAAGGTATCTCGTCTAACTACAACATGTGGACATCGTTTCTGTGACATCATCCTTAAGTTCCCAAAGAGCCGTCTTTAAGGACTTCTGTTAACTATGTGCCAGAAAAGCTTAATTTGGTCAAAAAAGGTGGAGCCTGACTGGAACCAAGGAGGGAAAGCAAGCAACATCCAGAGCTGAGAGAGTAATAGGATGAGACATCTGTGAATTGAGCAAACGTGTCTGTAAACACCACCTCTTTTGTGATAGTAGTTTTCAAAGATTAGGAACATTTCAAGATGCCTGGGAAAGAATTTAAGTCACTGAGACCCTCATATTTTGTGGCAAAATTTGATAATATATTTGTTTGTTAGTTAGTTTCTTTATTATATACCTTTTGTATTGCAAGAGACACTTAGGGAAGGATCAAATTAATTGCTTGCCGCAGTGCCTTCCTTTCTACTGTGGAATTGGGTGGGGGAGGCTGAATAAATGGTCAAACTGACAACCTTGCCCACGTTTTGCAGTCATCAATTGTGTTTAGTTGTGCAAGTAGGTAGGGTTTTAGTTTACACGACTTTCCTTTTTATTTCTTCCCATAGCTGCCTCTGTCACTGTCAGAACTTGAAACCCTGAGCTACTCCATGAATGCCTTAGAGGTTTGACACAGACCTCTCCCCTCAATGACGACAGGTTTTTCTTGTCATGTACAGGGATACTCTCTGACATGACACTACCAGCACACTGAGGCCCTTAGGACTTTAGAGGCAGCAACTAGTGGTTATTAGACAAACTACAGCTTAAAACTAAGGAGATCCTACAGTCAGGAGTTGGTTTGTCCCTACAAATCGTACAGAGACACTATTACACAACATGACTATACAAGCTCAGCGTGTGAAAATGACCACTACAGTGCAGCGGGGGAGTTGATATTATGAGCAAAGTTACTCTAAGTTTCCTGTCTGAGGACCTGGTCATCATAGACATCGGAGGAGTACCATTTCCTGATTCTGTGGCGGTTTTGGCCACTCCACGATAGGTCAGCTTGAGATGAAATGCAGTCCACACCTCTCAAAGTGAAACACATTAGGTCAGAATTTTTCCTAACATATTTAAAAAAGAAAGGAATGACAAGCTTGAAGGATTATCTCCTGTTGGGGAAATAACAGTGGAGCTCGAACATCAGGCTAAAATCCCACTGGTGTACGCCCACCCTTTAAGACTGATGCACTGATTGCCACCACCCAACCCCAGCCTGTTGCTTATATTTTGTTTTTGTTTTTACTAACTTATGCAAAGACAAACTGGTTTTCCAAAGATGATCCTACTGAGGTTTAGCTACATCTAAATATCTCCTATCAGCTTTTCAATCTGCATAACATTAAAGTAAAGCTGTTGATGCTCCGTGTCTGGAGACAGTGTGATCGTTGCTCTGCTGTCTCTCAATTCTTTTTGGTCTGAAACCAGTGCAGATGTTTTGTACTCCTGTTCCCACGCCTGTGAAAGAAACATCTCGGAGTGTGAGGGAGGGGAAAAAACTGTCATTCCTGTTTTTTCTGCTCATCATCTGGTCGTGTGCATTTACAAACTACTGTCCTCTCATGTCTCTGGAGCAAAGAACAGCATAGATCATAACTACAGTGACTGACCGTCTTTCTTATGTGCCCCCCTTCCCCTTTTATCCCAATGATTCATTCTGCATTCTTCCTCTTAACCCATCATCTTCAAATCTTTTATTCCAACCTCCTCTCCCTTTCTCACTCTGTCTCCTCCTTCATCTTTTTTTCTTTATCTCCGTTGCCGTTCCCGTAATCACTCCCTCCTTTTGGCTTTTATCTCCACTTCCTCTATATCCTTTTTACTGCCTCTGCCTCCTTCCTTCCTCTCGTCCCCCC
>OMNV01025960.1:34146-62574 GCA_900303265.1 Brotula barbata | reverse complement strand
ATGCTTCCCCAACTCTAATGACCCCAAAACCTGAGGAAGCATGTGGAATGTGACAGCAACTATTTCAAACAAACACAAAGTGTAGGCCTGTGTGTGTGAGTGCGTACGTGCGTGCGTACGTGCGCGCGTACGTGCGCGAGTGAGTCTGTGTAAGTGTGTATATGTGTGTGCCCATGTGCAAGACTTGTATATTGGCAAACCGACGTCAATGAGAGTGATTTTACATATTTTAATGCAAACCCTGAATGTTTATTTTCTATTTTTTAGTTGGAATGTCACACATCTTTCGAGTAATCGTGAACACCGCGGTCAACTTGGATGTCCTGCGTGGACGTCACATTGCTTCCCGCTCCTTCCTCATGCAACTGTTCTGTCGGTTAATATTGAATGACTTGACCTGGAAGCAAAAGCTTTCTTCCCAGTAAAAACATAGTCAGAGACCGGCTTCATCATGGCCTCAGCTGCTCCATGAAGAGAACGGGGGTTTCTGGTGTGGTATAGAGAGGTCGATACATCAGAAGAAAAAGGCTATAATGTGTGTTAGTATAGGCTTTGTTATGCTGAGCGTTTGTGGATCTTTTATTGGGGTCCAGGGTTAAAAATAGCCCCCAGAGTTTTGACTTTTGGGGCCACAAAACAGTGGAGTCTAATCCTTCTTACATAACGGAATGGATGAGGGGGCTTCTGGATTGGACCTGTAATAAGTGTGGGTGTGTGTGTGTGTGTGTGTGTGTGTGTGTGGGAATGCATGTGATGTGAATGGACTTGGGCTATGCTAAAGACAAACAGAGAGTGCAGTTGCGTGACATGATTCTGGGAAGTGGAAACAGCCAACAGGAAAAAAAACCCCGGGTGGTACGCAGCAGGTGAACTCAACACCAGAAAATCACACACAATCTTTTACACACAATCACGGACACATTAAATCTTGACTAGATTTGAACAGAGAAGTGATCACTCCTGCGTGGTCACATCGGGGAAGAATGTCAGACGTATTGCATTGGTACTTTCCTCTAAAAAAGTGGACAAAATTGATGGTAGCAGCTTTAATCATGCACTTTGGCAAGCTATCGAAAGAAAACGTTTGATTTGAAGGGAAGATGATTAGAAGAGAGCAAGAGCGTAAAAAAACAAGAAAATACAACAATAAACAATAAAATGGGAAGAGAAAGGCCATGAATTGATAAAGGACGATCACAAAGTTAGAGAGAGATAAAGAGAGAATAGCAAAAGGGAGATAAGACAGAAAGGATGGGACACAAAAGGCTTATCAAAATAGAGAAAAGGAGGCAAAAAAGAGACACAGCAAGAAGTATTAGAAATACAATACAATACAAGACAAACAGACAGGAAAGGCAACTATGACAACTTACAGCATGACATTGACAAGAATTGTAATTATAGATAACAGGATGTAGAAAGAGTGAGAACACACACAGGTAGAGTTTGCTCAATTATAACCACTTGAATGGTCAAATAATGAGCATTTACACGAGTGTCAGCTTTGTCTCTGACTGGCTGCCTGCAGGGTGTCATCTTTGTAATCCTATTCAAACAAACCCTTACATTCAATCCGGTTCAGTTTGGCTCAAATGTTGACATTTGAGAGCAGTAAAAAACGTAAATATGGAACTGGTTGAGTTTTACGTTCTCACTCTGCTGTTTAAAGCTGCATTGTGTCTTTAGTTTCCTATACTTCATGCCTTTGTTTCTCCGTGTCATCCTTTGCTGATTATCTGTGACTCAGATGGTGCTGTCCCATGGTCCACTAAAAGCTTCAAGACTCGCCGTGAGTCAATCAATGTCCATTATTGAGACAGACATCTTCCCCCATTCTAATTGTTAATTATGTTACTTATTAAGTTGTTACTTCTTTCTACTTCTTCTAATAAGCTGTTTCTAGTGGAGAACACTGTCAGAACAGCAGGTCACCGTGTCCATTTGTGTGCATTGTGTTTTTATGTGTGCTTGCTTGCTGTGCGTGAGAATGTAAACGGCTTTGTAAATGAAATGAACAAAATCATCACTACACACACACTCAGATGCCAGTTAGCCACTCATGTTAGCAATTAAAGTAATCTGTCCTGTATGTGAGTGTCAGTAGGATGTTTGTGTACCAACCAGCTGTGAAATAACGATCCAGTAGTAAAGCACTCAGTAAGTCACGCATGGAGATGTTTGAGACAGAAACCTCATTAAGGCATTGACCCTCACAAGATTCAGCAGAGCAGTGTATCAAGAGGTCCGGGCGCAGGAAAAGAACTTATATGGCCTTCATGACAGATTGATAAACAGCCCTGAATGTCTGCTCTACTCTGTATAGATTCATGGGCATTCAGTATAAAACGATACATGATAACACATCCACATAAAAAATAATTTAGTAATAATTTAGTTTTTAAGGGCTTACTGCACTGACCACACAGGAGACGACAAATATAAGGTTTTATGATAATATGGATGCTCCAGCTGGATAAATGGGTTAGCATGACACTGTCCTTCAACCTCAGAGCTACTTCCAACAGATGAGCTTCTCCCCTGCAATCAATACATGTGCCCCAATAATGAGCACATTTAAGAGCTCTGTCACAATGACAGGATGTTTAAATCATCCTGCGTGTGAGTAATTCAATAATTGTGTAATAGTCACAACGCATACTTAATGAAAACTATGGCACTAACGTACAGTTAACAGGCTCTCGGATGCACATATAAATTGTTTTCTGTTTTACACCAGAGGAAAGAGGGTTTTTATGAAAGAGTCCAGTGGGTGTGACTTCCCTGTTTGAGCGGAGGAAAAAATGTGGAGCCGCCGCTCCAAACCGCTAGAGGGCGCTGTTTGACAAGACAACACGAGATATATACATGTTTTCATAGATGAGCTTTGAAGACAGTGAAATATTACTGTTAGAAGTACTGCACAATAGCTGGCTTCCTCATTCCATTTATTCAACCTGTCTAAGTTAACTATCGTTTTGTATACTGCTGACTTAAATGTTCGCTGGTTAATCTTCTCTCAGCATCTCATAAAACGGTTAACCGCCCAAACTACTGTTAACCCGCACGCGCAGAGACCACGTTTAAACTCAGCCAATTAGAAAGTGGCATTCTCGCTCGCGCCTCATGAATATTCCAAACTTACACACGATTTCCAAATTGGCCTGCTGGAGCCAAGTGAGGACGTGGCGTGGCGGAAAACCCGGCGTAAGGAGCAGACGCCTTAAACGGACGGCCTTCGCGCAATCACGTGAGCTGCGCTCTTCCACGTGGACCCTGTCATTGACCAAAACACGCTCCGTGCTCCGTGGCAGAGAGGAGCGCGCGTGTGGCCGCCGTTGCGCAGTGCAGACCGGGAGGCGGTGCAGGGCGGCGCAGGACAGCACAGCGGCGTTCAGCCGTTATGATCACATAAAGGAGAACATCCACGACATCATATCAGCGATACAGACAGGTAGGATTTGGTTTTTACAAGCAGGCTGTGCTAACAACGTCAATGATTTTACACTCGGTGTTAGCATGTAAGCTAGTAGCCACAATAAACCATTACAGTATTGAACAATTTGATGCTCCACGCCTGCCTTTCCGTATTGAGTGGGTGAGCTGCAGTATGTCAAGTGTAGGCCGGGACTAAAACACCCTACTGCTCACACTCTACTGCGGAAAACAAAGTCATAAAACCCACATCCATATATGGGAGATGGCTGTAAGGGATGTATTATTGATGCACACCCTTCGGAGACAGTCTGGAGATATGCTAAAGTCGAAAAAGATGAAGAGGCTGTAATGGATGCACGCATGTGTCATTTGACTGTCAGATGTAAAGTGTGTTTTTGTGTCTGTAGATGTACCCATGGAGCCTCACCTGGACAGGTTGTTCTCATGTGTCCTGGCTCTGCTTCTACTCATACATAGCTGCCTGGCTGCACCGGGGCAAACACAAAGGTAACGCTGTAAACCTCCCTCCCCCCCCAACTCCAACTTCATCATCATGCCTTCCTTTCATTTTAGGTGCTTTGTGTGTATTGTTGTGTGTGTTATGACATTTTTATGCCTTTTCTGTGTGGTATAGTCAATTAATAATGGGTCACTTAGTGGTAATCACAATTACTAAAATTATTAATAAATTTTCCAGAGTTTAAAGGGTTGAAACATTTCTGTTTATGTGCCTGTCTGTAAATTTACAGAAGCATGGAGAAAATTAAACAAAAGAAATAACATAAGGCGTCTTTGTTTATATTTGTATTTTTCCCCCTTTTTTTTTTATCCCACAGGGAGCAATCAGTAGATGTTCTGCCCCCATCCGGAGGACTAGCCAATCCCTTTGGTTCTACGGAGCTGGAACGCAAGTGAGTGACTGGAGGACAATGGGCCATTGCAAGTCAAGCTCATGGGTTATTACATTTGTGCCTGTGTCACAGTGACACAGATGTCACAGTGAGAGAGTGAGTTTGTACTGGATGCCCCCTGGAGCCTCTGTGTGATGTTTGTAGCACACATCACCACATAAACACTGATGTAGGTTAATAGCAGAATGAAGTTTACAACCGTAATGTCAGCCATTACACTAAAGTATACATCTAATCTCATGAAATACAGAAGTCTTGTTTAAACAAAACATTGTGTTAATGACAGTCTATAGTCTGTTTTAACGACCAAGCAGCTGATTGCTCTGTGGACTTTGTTTTCTGCTCTGTTGGTGCAGCGTACACATGGAGATTATTTGTGCTATAAAACTGCTAAACATCACATACGCTGAGACGTGTCCTTCACGGAGCAGGGCAAGATTCAATATTGTCATGAATGTGAAAATCAGTGTAGCGATTTGTAGCAGAAGTTATGTAACATTATTGTATATGCACCAACCTATTATTAATTCATTCTGTGGTCAGAATGAGGGAACTAAAAACTTGGTGGACTTTGTTTGAGTGTGAGTGATGTGGCAGCACGCCGGTTCTACTGATTGATGAGTTCACTCTGTGCGTGTCACTCTCTTGTGCTGTGAGCTAATCTGGTCTACAATCAGGCAGCTTCTTTGTTAGTTAGGTGGAATTGCAAGCAACATGATTGTCACCTCCTTAGACAAATGATTGGATTTACAGGAGGCCTGTGTGTAGTCTGAATGAATTCATATGGCATAGACTGGCAGCTTTCCAGTATTTTCATCATTTAATTTTGTTGCCATTGATGCGAGTGCTGCTTCCTCTTAAGGTTGTGAGATCCAGAAAATACAAAAGGTACAGAGGAGTTGTAGCCTGTGAAAGATCACATCAACTTGAAGCATATGGCAGTGTTTACAAAAGAGGATCATGAAGCCGTTATAGACAGAGCTGCAGAGTGGCTCGACCGGCTGGGCTTCAAATTGTCTCCTTCACGTATAGCCATAGGTTCCACCTCCTCGTAGCTTAGAACAGAATTCAGCATGCTGATAAATTCAACAGTGGAATCAATAACTCTTTTTTGAGCCAATACTTTTGATGATGTGGCACCTCACTGTGGAAAAGTAAGCCCTCTTGTGGCTCAAATTCATATACAATCACTGCAGTAATTGTTCCCGGTGGTATACTGCACACTACTGCATAGCACCATGTTACCAAGTTATCAACTCACTCTGCCTTCTGGTCAATAGCTGATATACAGAAATAGCATCAGGACGTTTTGTACAACTGATAAAAATGATAAAAACTAATATGTGAACAGCCTTGTTTGTTTCTCTGTCACGCTCTCCTGAGCGATGTAGCCAGTCTGATACCTGCAGAGTTGCCACTTTTGCTTAACATGCAAATTTGAAGTTGAGTATTTGCTGATTACATAATGGGAAAACTCGGAACACATGTTCTAAATGCACGTTAGCAGCAACATAGCACTATAGTTTTCATTTTTATGAGCATTTTTTTAATAAACTTAAATGATGAGATTTAGTGATGGGTTGAATTGTGTGTGTTGTCAACCACAGGCTGCTGCAGAGTTACATTCAGTCCACTCCGAAGGATGGCCAAGGAGAACCAGAGATCAGCACCTGGGAGCAAGGTAGACACCTCTCTGTGCAGCACAGATCTAGTACATGGCTTTCCAAAACCCTGTCCTGCTACAGGTGCCCAGAGGGCTGATGTGTTAAGTCGCAGATCATCTCCTGATCTGTCTTTCCTGTGGTGTAAGTGAGTGAAATGAAACATGCTGTTCTTCTGCTTTATGTCAGAGGTATTCTTCCTGTTCCGTCTTTATGACTACGATCGTAGTGGTTTTTTGGATGGCCTGGAGATGATGAAGCTACTGTCGGACTATAACTCCCACGTTGCACCTGGAACGCAGACCAATGAGCAGGTGAGGAGTGTGTTGATGTGTGTGTGCAAGCTATTCCTTACAAAAAAGTTTGTGTAAATTCCAAATGAATTCTGCTAATTTCCTTTTCTCTGTTTATTGTTCCGCTTGTGTACAGTGTTTGCACTAATAGTGTGTTTGCATCCATGCACACATGCCAAACACCAGCAAACATTTTCCTTGGCTATCTGACATTGTCTGTCTGTGTGTTGTCTGGGTTTAGGTGGTGTCTATGGTAGATTTCCTACTGCAGACACAAGATCTAAACCAGGACGGCCTACTGGCCCCATCTGAGCTGCTGTCTCATCCATTACCTCAAGTACAGGTACATACACACGGCCATGTGTCTACTTACTCATACGCTGATACATATCATACAAACAGACCTTTCGAGGCTGCCTCAAAGTAAGTCAAACTAAATTAGCCATGTAGATAATCTTATTGTCTCTCATCTGACGTTTAACCATCAATTTCAATCTTGTTAAAAGTAGTGGTAGTAGTAGTAGTAGTAGCGTTGAATTTTTTTGTTTGTATTTCAAGCTGAGAAATTTGTGACTTGTCTCATTTTAGTACACCACATTTACATGATGTTTTGTACCTGACCAGCAGATAGAGGAGAAGCTGTCAAACACTGAATTTGAGGAGAGGAGTGCAGGCGCATTAGAGGAGAAAGAGGAGGCTCATAAAGAAGAAACACATAAAGAGGAGGTGCAACCTAAACAGGAAGAAACACCTGAGCAGGAAGTAAAGACAGATGAAGACGAACACCTACTGCAGGTAGAACAGAATGGACAGCAGATCCCAGAAGGAGAACACAAGCTGGAAGTCCCTGTTCATCAGGGTCAACCGGAGATGTGAACAAACAAGAACACAGACACGCCACTTCCATCTATACTGGGATTCTGACCACTTGAATTTTGCCTTTTAAGCAATGAACCAACTGCACTTCCCCCTGATAAGACTTCTTGTCAATCCCCAAATGGTCTCTAAATTTTAACAAATTTGGACATTCAAACATCCATGTCATGGGACTATATGCGTAAGATAAATTACATGGTGAATTGGTTCCTACTACTTCTACTCAACAGTCAACAGTCATCATTAGTAAAACTGAAGTCATCATTAACAAAGCTGTTTGATTTCTTACATTGAATCCAATTTTGTGTCTTCTAAACTGCTCTACTCAATTCTGTACAACGCTGGGTATGTACTTTGCTTTTATTGTATTCACCTTATTTATTTGTATTGATTTCATCTTTATGCCATTCAACTACACTATGCTATATGTGCCTTTTTTCTATTTACAGACATGCTTACTCTTCCACTGGCTTCTTACAGAAGCATGAAGCTTACAGAAGCTACAGAAGCTGTGTGGCCCACACAGCTTTGTTTAACAAATTGAACAGCGGTGTTGTCCTTCATGACCACTGTAGCACCATCACTCCACTTCCAAAATAAGCTGTCAAATGCACATTGTATGTACTTTCTGTTACACAAAGTGTGTTGGTCATACACATCTTGGTTACACATTCATACCAAGAAACTGAGGACTCATGACCATTACTTTTGCAAGCTTTAGACACAGTGCTTTCATGTATGAAATCTATTTCGTCTGTTCTCTTAACTTTAACTCTTAGCTTTTGCTCATGGATGTATGAATGTGGATTCTGCTGCCGTTAAATTAGATTTGTTTACATACATCTCAGCCCATTAACGGGCTTAAGAACACTGGCCTAATGTGGTAAAATTGGAAAGAGATTCTTAAATAATCCAGTGATTGTTATGCATTATTTTTATGCATGAGCATTAACCCCTTAAAGTCTTTAGTAACCACCAATGGATCTACCTTCATGAAATTCTATGATGAATTCTTGTGAAATGGGAAAAATTCCCAAAGCATTCTACCCAACTCAGAAGCAACCTGTCGACCTCTGGTGTAGGGGAGTGGGGACAGGGGCTGGGATTAGGGCTTTTTCTTACCAATCAGTGAGATTTCTAGACATACTGAGCTACACACAATCTGTGTATTCTTGTCTGTCTAGTTGCAGACAGGGACTGTCTCATGTCATTTTCTCGCTCCTACAT
Source organism: Brotula barbata (assembly GCA_900303265.1). Lineage (NCBI taxonomy): Eukaryota > Metazoa > Chordata > Actinopteri > Ophidiiformes > Ophidiidae > Brotula > Brotula barbata. The sequence continues at coordinate 54,171 of OMNV01025960.1, read as the reverse complement.
GGCCCTGTACTCATTCTTCAGGTATTCCAGTGAAGAAAATCCACTCTCATAGATGTATGCAGTCGCACGGTTTATTTGAATGGATTTCATTATTCACAAAGAAGAAATGAAAAATAAAAGTTGTACAATTAAAGATGAGAAAATGCTCCTTCAGACTGGACTGAATGTAACTCTGCAGCAGCAGCCTGTGATTGAGACCACTCACAGTTCAACCCATCACTAAGACATCTGTGTTTATGAAAATGCTTCTGATATCAAAATGACATTACTGAAGTCATTGTGAACAGCCACGTGCAATGGACCAATGGTTGAAAACCCCTGCTCCACTGGATTGTAGGATTGCTTACATATAGACTGATTTGGTTGTTAATGTGAAAAGTCCCGTTAAATTTATCCAACAGTTTGCCCTAAAATGTGCTGAATGTCAAATTCATTTGTGAGGCATGCAACACGTTAATTGGATCTTCCGATTCAAGCGCCTCATTAATGATCTTAAAACACTTTCATTCATAAAATAAAGGTGATGTATTGAGAAACAACAAACCTGATACAACAGAGTCAAAATGATGTGACTGGTTGTTTCTCCTGTAATGTGAAGTTGGATGAGAGAGGATAATTTGTTTCATTATTACTATAATTTTCTTTTTTGTTTCAATAGGGTGTTTGTAAGATCTCGATCACTACTACGACTGGCAAACGCCATAAAACATGAAGATGAAGAAGAGGGAAGGACAGAAGAAGAAGATGATGATTAAGAAGAGGAAGAAGAGCTTTTCTGTTCTGCAACACAATGATATTTTATGTATTCCAGACAAATTTGAAGGGAAGTCCTCAATGGAAGTTTCCCATTGTCTACAAATTGCCACATTGCGCGGGTATGTCGCCAGGGCCTTGAATGCGTCATTTTTCACACCAGGTTAGAGTTTGGTCTCTTACGTCGAACGCTTTCATTAAACTAGCGGTCTCTAAGCAACAGACTCAAACAAAAAAACATGGCGGAGCCGATGCAAACCGCAGGTCCGTACACACTCACACACACTCAATCTTTTTACTGTGTTTAATTACTTTCATTTTGAAATCAATAGTTCGCTAGTTTGAAGAACAAACTAAAGCCTTGTGTCCTATTCATATGTGAGTTTTTGTAATGTTGTCTAATCGTCATTTGCCTGAAAAACGGAAGTCAGTCAATGCTAATGTCGCTAACGCCGTAGCCTCACGGTGCCTTCAAATTCTATTGAAAACATCGTAATTCCTAAATTGGAGCACGTGAACGCCCCATGAAAGTTATAAGTGTCAGGAACAGCTGTGTGCCTAAGTAAGACATCGTGGTGGAAGCAGGGTTGGTGTTTTAAAATAATCAGTACAAAATTCAGATAACTTTACACTTGATTGGCTTACCAAATATGAAAAACTAAATTGTCTTAAAGGTAGTGTAGCTGAAGTAATGCCTTATAGTGATATCAAAAGTAGATGACATTTTTCCCGACCCCATGGGCCCTACACCTCGGCGGCAAATGGCTGTCTAACCTTCGGCTCTTTTCTCGGTTCTGTCTGTTTCAGAAACCATTGTGTTGGAGATCCACAAGAAGATCAAAGCAGCCTTTCAGGTTTTTGACAATGTGTCAAACAATACGGTGGATGTCCGGTGAGCTCTCAAACCTCCTGCAGCAATTGTTGTAAATGTACATTCATGTACATTCATGTTCACTACTTCATGTCTAAATGAAGTAATGATCTCTGCTGAAGCAGCACTGTTCATTGGTTACTATGTGTTTGTTTCCTAGAGAGATTGGCACCATCATGTACTCCCTGGGTTGCTTCCCCACTCAGGCACAGATACATGACTTCATAGCTGTGGTGAGAACTGTCTTCTCATTTTAGATTAATGGTGAAAAACCACTGATGAGGATTACATTTTGTTCTGCAAAACATTGTCTTGTGTATCAGGTAGAAGAAGACCACACAGGATACATTCATTTTGACAGGTTCCTACCAGCCATGACTAAAGTCCTGCTGGAACGCAAGTAAGGCCAATCTCTTTTCAACACTATACTTTATGTTCCAGGCTGTTCCCAATTGCACCTTTTTGTGTATCACTGGAATTTGCATGAACGTAGACATGTAAATGATTTCTATTGTGGAAACACAAATAATAATGTGCGTGTGTGTCTTTGTGTTAGGTTCCCTCCCATCCCTGAGGATCGTGTGCTCCAGGCCTTTGAGGTGAGACCTGCTGCTGTGTCTTCTGTAGTTTAAGAGCCGCATATGGGTTAGTTACCTTTTAATCTGGGGACTGCAAATCCTAAACTGTCTCACCAGGTTCTGGATAAAGACAAAAAAGGCCACTTGGGGCTACTAGATCTGACAAGATACATGACACACGAAGGTAAAGCTAAATTTTCTTACAAAGGTTTTCCAGCAACAATTCATTTAATTTCACAAAAAAAAGTACAATGTGTTTTATTAACCATGGCCATTATTGCTTTTCACAGGCGAACCTTTCTCTCAAGATGAGATGGATGAGATGCTGATAGCAGCATATGATAATAAGAAGAAGATTGTATATTACAAAGACTTCATCAGCAAACTGACCATAGACCCTGAGCTGTAAACAATGAAAATGAAATTATAATTGTCAGTTGTTGTTTGTTTGTTTTTCTAATATTACTTTTTTTGGCATTTTCTGCTTTATTGTGATTGTTACAGTGGAGATAGGCAGGAAGTTCAGGATTAAGAGGGGAATCACAAAGAGCACAGGTCAGAATCAAACCTGTGCTGCTGAATTATGTTGTTTGTGCTTTAACCAGTGAGCCAATGGGGTGTCCCAAGTCACCTGTTTCACCATTCATTATCATTATGTGATTGCTGGGAATATGGTTATGTGAAGTTTATTTGTAGAGGCCAATATCACAAACAAATGGTTTTCGACAGAGCCTCTGCTATCTAGAAAGACGAGGGAAAACTCTCCAAAACCTTAATAAGTAAGATGAAACATTGAGTGAAGCAATTATGTCACTATCAGATTAGTTAATTTGTGACGGACTTTACATATTTTGAAGAATTAATTCTTTGATGTATCTTTTGGGTAGTGTGTCTGTGTCGACTGAAATGTGTTACAAGTTGATGTAAAGATGTCACATGTGTAATGTTAATGTCTTAGCTTTCAGGGCATTTCAGGATCTAAGGTTAGTTTTACTTTTTTTTCTTTATCTTTCTTCTGCCTTCTTCTCTGTGACTTACTCTTTGCTGAATTTTCAACTCAATGTGACCTAACGCCATGAATGTAAAAAAAAAAAAAAAAAAAGCTGCCAAAACCCATTTCATGGGCCAGAATTGAAATGACAATGTAATATCTTGACATCTGCGTGTTATTTGCAGCTTGAAAATAACCACACTTCTGCAATGATGATTGTGAACTTTTAACAATAAATCAACATGGTACATGATGTAGTAACAACATAACAAACATAATGACTCATCGATCAATGTAGTATTTTATCTTGTGACTATGCACATCATCATTGCACACATATGCAAATCCAAGCATGATAGTCATGGATCGAGGCCAACTCTGCTTTTGAACAGTTTCAATTCACAGTAAAACACAAATCATTACTCTTAGCTGCAAATTATGGTGTAACACATTACAAAATTAATCCAAATCCAAAGATTCCCTTTTATTTAAGAACCACATTTAAAAGATTATTACGCCTATTTGACTTCAGCATAAAATCTGCTCGGTCCTGATATAAACAAAAACATCTGTATTCCTTTTACCTTTTTTTTTTTCCTTTTTGGCCATAAATGTAACAATTGTGAGGGAGAGAATTTTTTGATATATGATGGAATGATTAATTTATTAACAATGAGTGGAGTAATGAAAAATTCCCATTTCAGTCAAACCACATATAGCTATAAATGAAAGCAATCCCAACCTTGATAAATGGTTTAAGACAATGAATTTAACAGGCTCCTGTTTTTAGTGCTACATGAGCTCCATTTTAGTGTATTGAAGGAGATATTCAGGAAAAAAGTGGTATTGAGATGATTGAATTAATCAAATGTCATACGACGCCTGACCACCAGGATAGCACCAGGAAAAATATGGAACATTAAAATGATCTGGAATTAAAAGGGAGAGAAAATCTGCCTTAATAACCCAAAGTGAATAAGATGAATGCGAGACAGACATTATTTCCTTTTGATGTCACGTTGCACCCCCTTTTCTCAGATATGTGGTTCAATAAATAAAAACACGTACAACAAAATAAAATTCCACGACTTCAGGTGGGCAAGTCCACACTGCTTATTTGGTCCTGAAGGTATGGGCAGGGAAGGGGGGATAGTACAATTAAGTAAAAGTGTGAAAATAAAATGTGTGTGAGAAGCAGAAATAAGAAAGGAGAAGAGGGATGGAGGTAGAGAGAACATTTTTGACATCATTTCCAGCTACAGTCAATCTCCTGACACTGTTTTTGAAATATTGCACTTTGACTGATACACAAAGGAACGACCTAACAAATCAACAACCCCAAAACCAGTATACTATTACTTCACATATTATGGGAAGGTCCCAGGCTGTAGTCAGGTGACCTTTAAGAGAGTCTGAGAGATCTCTATCACCTCCCTAGTTTCTGATGTTACGTCTTTCAAGGATGAGACCAGAGGGAATGGGCAGAGTATTCTCACTAAATGGGAGAAAGTCTGACCCGACTTTTCTAAGTCTTGGATTGGCTCTTTGTGGAATTATATTTGCTGATAGCTCTGTGCTGCTTAGTGGTAGAAAGTGTAGATTCTAACTAGGTGAAGACACCTAATAATCAAAGGAATCATCAAGGAGACAACACTTTTGAATACATTTGCTGCATAGGTTTTAGATCACTGAATATACAATGAGTGTATCCTATAGAACTTATACTGTACCACGGGGTACCCACGAGCATTCAAAACTATTCATACATGTTCCCTCTTTGGCTCATCCTGACATAATGTTAAAACTTCCAAAGGCTCACACTGCCTTGGAGAAGTAGTGAAGGACAGGTCATCATAATCAGATTTAAAATGGCTACACTGACTAGGCTTTGTTGTATTATGCAGTACAGTTTTAGCTCAATCAAAGGTTTTGTTTCCACAAATCAAATGCACTACAGGAAAGAAAATTTGAATTGCCATATGTTCCCTGTATTGACATTAGAAGAGGGATGAAATCAGCATGGTGAGTAGGACATTGTGTCTAACTCGATGATCCAACAGGAGGTGGATCCCATAAATTAAAATTACTAGTGGTTTAACCAAATTATCAAGCCGCTGTACATCACATGAAACCTATAGGTGATGAATCCAAAGACGGTTGAGTTGAGAGCAACTGGACTTTGTTGCTCTCAATTCAACCGTCTTGTATTACCATGGCCTGGATGAGAATCTTCACAGGCTAATAGGTGATAAAGAAAAATTCTCTTTTTCCCTTCGGGTCCACCTTGGCATTAGCTGCAAGGGTGCATAGGAGAAGCCTAATACGTACCAGAAGTGGCACCTGTGTTTGCCAAAATAGTCATTTCAAATCACACTTACAAAAGGTCCATTTTCCTAGCCACATTGTTTGCAAAATCTAGTTAGCATTCACAGGTAGACCACTAAGTTTCCTTTTCTAGATCTGCAGCACCAGTCCAGCTGCTGAGATGTTGTCACCGCCACCTGCAGTCTGGTAAACCTCAGTGCACACTAGTACTGGTGCCACACATATATGATACTCCTCCTCATCCCAGCAGCTGACAGGCCTGGACTCCTGCAGTGGGATACGCTGGCTGCCCTCCTGTCTGCTAACAGAGAAGGAGTCGTCCATGATGAGCCGTGCTTTGCTGGTATCAATGTTGTTGGAGCCACAGACATGGCGGTTGGCGGTCAGAGACGCCTTGGCAGTGGCTGACATGGTGTTCTTCCACTGAGAGTTGTGAGTTACAATCATAGCCTGAAAGGCCAGTGTGTGGACATGGAGCCGGGTCAGAGGCCTACCATTAGCTTTGGCAGCTTCTGCATTGGCATTCCTGTAGCGTTGATTGACAAGGCGATACAGCTCTCTCATCTGGTCGAGGACAGTGGCTACACGTGGGTTTGGGTCAGACAGCACTGTGATATTGGAGCCTTTTAGAAGACTGAGAATGTTAGGAAGCTCCTGTTCGTTCATCCCTAAAGAGTCGGCCTGGGGAAGAAGAATCAGGAGTCATTAAACTTGTCAGGAGACATCACACTGAAGTACATATCACAAAAGCTGACGATAGTGACGACACAGAGCAACCCTAAATTATCTGACGGTCATTTGAAGCAGTGATTTATGTAAGCAGAGATAACTGGATGTTAAGAAGTTGCTTTGAAATGATGATGATTTACAAGGAATAATTTGCATGTTATGTTATTAGAAGCAGTCTTGCAAGTGGTCTTAACATATTACTACATCTTAGCTGCTGATTTTAAAAATATACACATTTTCCCCCCTTATTCATTTGGTCAAGTATATTATATTTTGATATTGTTAATGAATGAGCGCACATTGAAGTGAAAAGACATTTTGCAGTACAGTTAGAAAGTGCTAAGCATACAGCAATCTAATCAAAAAAGATAAAATATTGGAACTAATGCTAAGGCGCCTTAAAAGGGCCATATCATCTTTTTGCAATTTTTTTTCCCTCACCTTCATTTTATAATTGCCAAAATCAATATAATGTGGCAATGTATGTTATATATGTTTCTTGGTTTGTACAAATGTAATTGTATAGTTAAAAGTTGCTGCCTTTATTCCTAACCTTAAATCAGCATAAACTTTGAATACGTGTAGTATTTCTTCATTTTACAAATGAAGGGCTGTGTTCTTGTGCACTGGCTGCAGACTACTCAGACTGATTGAAATGTGCACGTCCCCTTTGAGGCAAATGCAGTTTGTCTTGAGGCACACGGTTAACAAATGTCTTTGTTTTACTAATAATCAGTTGGTTTGTAGATACCTGCCTTAGAATATTTGTCAGATTAGGTGCCTTTTCATTATATAACCTCAATCTCAATCTCTCTCTTGCTAGATTAAGTTAAACATATGAATTAATGTGCTGGTATCCTATGGGTTGGGTCATACATACATGGGGGATGACATAGTGAAGCAGGTCTTCCATTATACTCTCTTCCACAAAACTGGCCATCTCAAAATGAATGCCAATCTGTGGAGATGAGGTTGATAGAAGGGTGGCTAGGCGGGAGAGAAGGGCATCACGCTCACCTAGTACAACGAAGGGAATAGAAAAAGGGGTGGAGATGTAATTGGGACAAAATGTAGCAATTGATAACAGATTAGAAAGAGTATGAAGTAGAGTGACGTGAAAGAGTGAAAGGGCATAGACACGAAGTAGGGAGAATTATTAAAAAAAAAAAAGTATTCAACAGGGGTTAAGAGGCACACAAATGAGAGGTAAAGAATGAAGGGACAAAAGGAAAGATGAAATGGAGGCATAGAGGGAAGAGGATGTATGTGTAAAACTGAAAATTCTGTCAAACATATCCACAAGTTGTAAAACATTATCCTATTTCAACCACACACAAACACACACAGCTGGATGGTCTAGATCAGGGGTGACAGTGGGCCAGTTTTACTTCCTCGTCCAAAAAAAGAATCCACTTGTGAGCTGAGGACGCTCTCTTCTTCTTTGTAAACAACGTCATTCCACCCACTTTAGCTACCATGGGACTGTTGTACCAGGAGCATCACAAAGAGGACTTTTTCCTCTATATCGCCTACAGTGATGAAAGCGTGTATGGGAACAGCCAAAGGGAAATCTGATCCCAAATCCATAAATCCAGCTCAGCAGCCTAGAGTTCCAAGAATAAATGTCATGTGCACTTTCACCACTCATACTTTCCCTTCTCCCACCCATTTATGTCTTTATTATGTTTCTGCAGTCTGAATTGTATTTGCCTCCGCTTTTTGTTTTCAACTGTGTCTTTGTTTAAGTGGTCGAGTGGCCAGTTATTTTTGTAGTGTATTATTGATCATGCTTTATAGGACGAGTTTGACACCCCTGATCTAGATAAATATGAATAAACAGGTCCTCAGGCTTCCTCTTACCTGACTGGAAAGGGAAGTTGTCCATCATTTGCAGCCCACCTACAACCAGTAAATCTGGTTTGAAATTGTTGAGTTTCTCAGAAAACTCTTCCATGGAGTCCAGGTAAGGGTTATGATCATCACTGTGAATGATATATCTAAGGTAGACAAACACAAAAACACACCCATTTTGCATGAACTCTTTAAAATCATATATACAGTATACTGTATACACATACTAATCACTGGTTAATCCCATTGATCACATAATGTTGAGGGGGAGGGGTTGTACCATTTACATTGGATAGATGTACCCTTTTGCTTCAAAGGCTGCTTCCTTCCAAGGACACAGCCCTGGGACACAGGCCAACAAACGTAGGATTTTTTTAAAACAGATACCTGTTGGCTCTCCGTGAAGTATAATGTCCCCAGTTAGCCCCCGATGGATACTCCAGGATCAGATGAATGTCTGGCTCATCTACGACATTACCTGCCACTGAGGAGACAATTGAGGTATCAAGAATGGAGGTGCAGGTGATATGGGTGGGAAATGCACAAAAAGACACAGAAAAGAAGACAGTAAAAATGTACATGCATAAAGGGATGGAAGGGAAGTAAGTACAGGAGGGAATATGGGGTGCAAGAGAAAAACATAGAAAAGTTAAAAAAAACTTGAAAAGATATAGGGCTACAGGACCGTTTGTTTGAATGAAAGGCATTAACATGATCTTAGTATGATGTGTCTGTGTGTGTACCTGTAATGCGCTGGGACAGGACATCAGTAAAGTCTGTGCTGAAGCTGCCCCCTAGCAACACATCACATCCCTCAGTTGCCATGCGACTAGCCATTACTGGGGCATTGCCACCAATGGCCCACCTGTTTCCGGGCAAGTCATGGGATGCTTCAACTAGTTCACTAAAGAGGGTGTCATTTAGCATAAAACGCCTGCAAGAGAGAGGAAAAAATGGCTAAGCCGTGTAATAGCCAGAAGGCCAACATTTTATGCATGTACATCATTCTTAGTCAATGTAAATACAATGTATCGTAATTTACTTATTACACGGGAAAATATGTGAATGGATGGTATTGATGCTACAAAAAAGTTGAGCTACTTCTGAATTCAAGGACTTAGAACTCAGAATTATCAGATTGAATCCATCACATAGAAAATAATAGAAAAAGAGGCTAAGATTGTGTAAAGGCTACCAGTGAACAAGCAACCTAACATAAATTCTAAAGCCAATGAACATGGAACGGAGACAGTTTATGGCGAGATGTGCGTGTATGTGTGTATATGTATGTGTGTATGTGTGCGGGCCTTTGTGGAAAGAAGATGACTTGAATGTGTTGCCTCAGGTCACCAACCTAAATCCTGTGTTTGCTGCACCATAAAACTCAAAGTTCTCACATTTTCTCTCTGAAAACTCTCTGTAACATTCCTTCAAGGGTTGTGAAAGAATCTGGGAGTGCCTGTGGGGCGGAGGGGGGGCGCACACACACGTGCACATATACATGCTTACTCTGCAGCAGCTCCTGGTGCGAAGAAGTAGGCAAAACTCTGAGCCAGCTGCTCAGAATTTTCTAGATAATCATGATGTAGGGGCTGATCTGAGGAGGCTAGACCAATCTTATTCAGCAAAGACACCGCATCCACGATTATGTCCACACAGCCTCCAAAACCTGCACAGGAGGAAAGACAAGTGGAGACATGATTAAGGAGAGAATTACGTGAAAAAGACAACAGTAGGTGGAGAGGAAAGAAGAAGAAGAAGGAGAAAAATATGTTGCTAGTCACATAGGCATCGTAGGCACTGTCAAAGATAAAGGGTGCACCAACACGGTGCGACTGAAACATGATTATCAGGCTCTCATCATTTAAGACAAATTACTCGGCTATTTGAGTGGCTCACAGGCTCAAGTCAAGCTGACTCGGAAGGGGAAAAACCAATGAAGAAGAATGGTGGCTTGGCATTTCGCTTGGAGCACCGAACACTGTAAGATATCTTCTCTGATGCCTATCATGTTCCGATCCTGTACAAGCAACTTGCAAGAAACACTACTCAGAAGCTACAGGTATCATATAGCTAACAGTATATTAATAGTCCTATGGGGGTAAGTAGCTGGTAGCTATGCTGTAATGCAAAGTAGTTTCCACAGGGTAAGTTTGTTCCATTGTTCATTGACTCCACTGGAACCCTGGAGCTTATGATGATGCTTTACCTCCCAACCATGGGAACACAAAAAACTGAGGCTCCACTAGCAGGGCTAGACATTATTTAACTGTTAAAACACGTTACAGAGATCATACATTATACAGTACAGTTGTGGTAAATATACAGTAACATTTTTTGTAGCGTGTACCCCACTTTAGCAGCACTGTGCAAAGTCCTTCACAGTCTGCATTTGTAGACTAAATATCTCTTACCGTGTCAACATGGCCTGTCCTATTTTAAAGGCTCCTCCAGATGTGGCCTGTTTTTGCCTGAAGTTGGAGGACACTAGTGTATCTTTTGCAGCTTTCAATAACCCATAATTTATTGTGTGCTGGTGAATCATATAATGTAGCATTCAGGCATTCCTTGATAGAAATATCACACAACCATATTGGCCTACCGCTAGTGTTAAGGTATTCATCATTGATTGACAAATATGAACTCTTGAACTATGACAGCTAATGAAAAAGTCAATGTATGTATTAAATTATGTTCTTGCCAGCAGTTTGGATTTTGTTAACCACAGGACATTGCAAGAAAACTGATATGATATCCCAATGTATTTTCTAATAGCTTGGTAAGCAATTTGCGTGTTCATCATGTGTTGAAGTGAAACGTCAGAGCTCATTGGAAACCGTATCCTTTTTATTGGTTATTTGAGGGCAACACCCAGCTGATAAAATTTCAGTTATTTGACTTTTGGACTTAAGAAGAACTGCCTGAATGTGTTGTCACTTCAGCCCACTGTGAGCTAGGAATGCCCAGTCCCTTAGTTGGGATACAGCAAGAGTCTCAGGTGTCTCCTGATGGCAAGTGGCATATCCGTGACCAAAACATAATTTTCCAGCTAGTCAGCTGCCTCTTGCTCAGTTGGCAAGAGGTCTGATAACTGTGCACATCATCTTACACATCTTCATGCGGCACTTAAAGGTGGGGTTGTTAATGCTGGAGCAACCAGGGGGTAAGCACAATTTTGAAAGGAAACAAACCATAAAATCCCATCCCCTCCCTTTGCGCCTGTCTCTAAAGCCACACTACCTGACTACAGCTGGCTGCAGTTTCTTGACCATTCTTGTACAGCTCGCTTTTTGTAGCTTCAGCAGTATGTCTGCCAGGTGTTACGGAACTTAATGGTCCGAGTGAAATGACTGGGTAGGTTTATTTCAGGCCTACTGGAGCTACATGTACCAGATTTTATTTTGCAGTGCACATTATTTAGTGATTGTTGTTAAGATGACCTCCTTTTTTTAATAATAGTGGGGTTGTTGTTTCTTTATTAAGACAAATTGGCTAGGTTGATTTTGTTTTGAGCATGTGGATGTTTCTGGAATCATGTAACCACTGAGTAGGTGATCAGGCCACCCAGTTATTGGCCCAGAAAAGCGATAGATGGAGGTCCTAAGTGGATCAACTACGCCTTATATATTTGTACTCACAGCGCAACCGTTTCTCTATGTCCATTTTGTTCACATGATACAAGGCTGTATTCCAAATTTTGGAATTACTGTCGTATTGGCTTGTAGTAACCACCAACCGACAGAGAGTAAAGTATAAGAGAGTACAATGAATTGTTGGGAGAATACGTTAACTCTCCAGTCTTCGAATGTTCGGATCAGGTAAGAACCCTGGCGACCCTGAAATGGATAAGCGATATGAATAATGAAGCGAGTAATAGACGGACACGCTCTCTCTTTCTAGAATCTTCTACTGATTTGAATTTCGAAAAGTCAACGCGAACGTTACTGACCGTTGAAATCGTGCGTCTCCCACAGGGTGGAATAATGCTGCTTTTCGAGGCTTTTTCGAACTGCCAGGGATTAAATTATTGATGGCGATCCTTGCAGTTACAAACCTTACTTTTTGTTTAATTTGGAGTAAAAGTAGTTAAAACCCACTCTGTCTTTCTGTTTATTTCCAAACATCGCTAAATAAACACTAACAAATACTGAAGATCAGTCGACTGATATCAAGCTACTTGACAAATATCAATTCATTTTAGTTTTCTCTGATTTTTATTTCATCAGTGAATAAAAACGGTCCGGAGTCCAGCTGATTTGTTTGTATTTGCTCCCGTCTGATACATTATTAACCCAAAATCTGGATAAGCTCCTAAGACATGTTGAGCTAGCTAACATTAGCTTACTCACCCACAGCCACTTTGGGTCTGGCGACGTTATTCATCCCCACTTTGCGTTCAGCCCGGAGCAGCGAGGACAGGACGGCGTCCAACCGATCGTCCAGCACGTCACTCTGTGGTGACCGGAACCAGTAGGCCAAAAGAACCACAAACAAGGACAAAGCAGACCCATATTTGACCAGAGACACCCTTCCTCCCCCCTCCATCGCTTGCCTTGCTAGTTACGCTGGCTCGCGCTGTCTGTGAACTGATACAGAGCTCGAGCCTGCTTCACCAGTAGCGACGGCACAGTGGGGACGTTTGTTTTGAATGTCGGTGACGTCCGTTTACATTTTGCCAGGGCGGATTCTAGAGACAAACCTATATATTACCAAATAATTTAAATGAATACAGCTTTGACTGGCTCACGCCTCAATGAACAACTGCTTCCTATTTGGTCTGGTAGCTAAATGGGGTTCTATGACGTATTTTGATAACAGAACAGACGTTATAAAAGCCCTTTTTCTTGAAATTGGTGAACACCGGTGTAGAAAACGCACAGCTAGTTAATTCTACTACTAGGTGGGAGTGTTTGTTGATATTGACAACAAGGCGGAAGTACCAAGGGTTTTAACACGTTGACAATTTTTTACTTTACAATGTGCTTCAATATAGTTTTGGAACACATTGGAGCTCTTACCCCTGCTTTTGTCAGTGCGGACTGCATGTCCCAAGCGCTTTTCTAGTCTGAAGATCACTCAAAGCGCTGTACAGGTGTAAGGTACAGTCCAAGTGGTCAAATACAATCCAATACGATGTCTCATTTATCACATTCCATTCAGACTAATTTGCTGGGGGAGTCCAATCCTGCCAGCCCTTAATGGGAGGAGTATTACGATGAGAATGGGATGCTAATCGAAGCATTACTGGATATTACTGATATTGGATCTGTTGTTCAGGATGTTGTCATGTATTGAACTTAAATGATCCCACAACGGTGATACCGTACAGTGCATTTTACATACAAAGTAAGTAAATTGTATGTTTTCGTAAGTAAACAGTAGTACTAATGGTTGTAAGAGATGAATCTCCTAACAACAGACTTACAGATGAGTTATAAGTGACATGCCTGGTTACCATATTGTGTGTTTTATGTAAAGGCTTGGTGACTTTCAACTAATCGTAAAAACATTGGTGCTAGTTTAACAAGCTGTAAATTTGTTATTCTGCATACGAGGAACAATTCATCTTCCAATAGTTAGAAATGAACTGTCAGATTCGAGTCAGTGCAATATTTCATGATTGCTTTAGGAACAGTGATATTTAGCCAGAAGACACAGATATTGATCCCAAATGTTATTATATACTATTTAGAAACATAAACAGAGTGGCCAAATAACCATTCATTAAAACTTATATGGTAATTTTTTAATTCTATTCATAAATTTACCTTTATAATGTTCCCTATCTGACCGATCTACAAATTTAGGGCTCACGATTCTGCACCTCACATGCTCAGACACATTTTCAAAGGATCAGAAAAATACCACTTTGGCATAAAATTTTATTAAATTCAGAGAATAAAACAATACACATACCAATGCTTTGATCAATATGGGCAAAGACAAATGGTACTTGTTTCCAACCATAAAAACAAGGCACCAAATACAGTGAATACTTTTTGCTAAAATTATGGAGTGATGATTGTAGCAATGACAAATAAAAAAAATGCTCTGTCAGCAGCAACATTAAAATTCTAGACACATTTCAGCAAAATTGTTACATTAGGCAGACTCTTCTTTCTCTTCATCATTACAGCTGCATTGCTCTAGTTGAACTTTGCATGAATGTATAAGAAATGAGACACCCTTGAGTCTACAAAAGTGACAGCCTGCTTTGATCACCTGGGAGAAAAATCAAAGATGCACTGGCCCCAAAAGAAAACATTTCCTTCCTGTGCAGCCTTCAGATTGATGTTTGCTTAAAATGTGCTTAAAACTACAAGGACAAAGCTGTTGCACATGGTCTAAATTCCAGTGTGGGAAGTTCAAGTGTGTCCCCCTCTAGTGATTACAGAACAGTAATCACTAGTAAACAGTAAACAGAGCAGCTCAAAATCTGCAAGACAAAAAAATGGACTTTATAGGCAAGGATACTTCAGAAACGTTCAACCCATTTTCTAAGCATTTGTTCCAAATTAAATCAAAGAATTTGAACAACAGCTGAGTCATACACAGACACACGACTGGTGGGTTCGATTAGTGCATATACTTTCCACAATAATGTTTTGTTGTGTTACAACCTACATTTTACTTAGGAAGGCCTGCCACAATCTCAGACTCGATGCCACAGTGATCCTCACCACGCAGAATTTTAAAGAATCCTGTTGACAAGACAGTTGATACTTATTAGTAATTATTTCAGACTTGGAAAATGAGAACACACTTCACCATGGTTATTATATAATTATATAGTTTGTGGATGATTCTTTAAGCGTCTCACATTCTGAATGGGCTCTGTGTATACACAAGGCAGATTTAGGTTCAGCCATAAAAGAACTATTGTTCAGCACATTATTTTCTTAGTGAAGGCTCAAAGTTGCTTGTTCAAATCTCTGAACCATTTTGAGCCATTGTGCACTATAAGCTTCAGTGCACGCAAAGGCCGGACATTGTAATTTCCTTCATTATTATGCAAGTGAAGTTAAAATTATTCTGAAGTGTGTCTTTCTCCTCACCATTATCTCCCCAGTCAGTGTTCCAGGAGTTGGCACAGAGCCAGTAGGGTACACCATCCTCCTCCCCCCAGCCCAGGATTTTAATTGCGTGGCCACCTAGAGCAGACCCAGTCACGTGTTTATACACACCTGGAGACAAGAGGAAAAAAACAACCTATGAAATACTGAAGAGAATACGATGGGGGGATCAATAAGTAAATAAAGAACAAATTAAGAATAAAGAATAAAGAACATTTCAATGAAACTGTTGAGGAAGATCCGCAGCCAGTAAATTGTGCTTAGCCGCAAAAGTTTGTCCGTTTAGCTGTGTATACACAAAGTCTCAGTGTATCCGTGTGTTCTTACCAGACTTGTACATTGGGAAATCTTCATAAACAGTAAAAGCTCCCTCTACTGGGCCATTCTTTAATATTTCACGTTGAATCAGAACTGAATCTTCAGGAACTGAGTAGGACGTCTTTCCTGCATGACAAAGCAAGTTAGGATCCTGTTAGTCTGTGTATGTGTGTCCAGTTCATATCAACTAACATCAGCAGAATAGCTCTCAAGAGTAGCAGTCGCGTCACACATACAAAATATAAAATCCCATTGCTCTTGCTTTTCGTACCGAAGTGTTTGTCTTGTTTGTAGCTTGGCGTGTATCCATCTTCGCACTTAGTCACACAGTCAGGCGTGTCACCACCCTCTCCCTCGCAGGAAGGTCTGGTTCCATTCACATGGTGCTCACATGGGGCGATGGAGTAGGGCCGACAACCTGTGGATGCAAAGATAATTCCAGAATAGTAGCTAATGCCCCACACCTCTATCTGACAACATTGTAGAAGAGACAAACACACACTGATAACTCACCAATGTGGGAGTCATAGAGACCTCCAGATACCAGTCCCTCTTTGGTCCAGAAATTCCAGGCCGCTGAAGGATAACCACCATCACAGCTACAAAGAAGGGGAATGTTTTTATGATTATACATATACATTGACATTATTGCAGCAATTACATGGTGAGGACAAAATATTATGTGTATGAATTCCATTCCTTCCAAACACCAGAAATATAACGGTAATTCCACTTTACCTAACCTTTATTTCTAAATTAAAAAGGCGAACAAAAGCCGCCTCTCACCCCATGCCACAGCTTTCACAACAGGTAAGCAGATCCTCTGAGGAGATCTCCACGCTCGTCTTTGCATTGCTATGGATACACACACGGTCAGATATGGCCTCTGCAGCACCAAATGCCTGTGGATCAGGAGAGTCAAATATATAAGACAAACAACTACTTAGGGTGACATCCAGGAATCAGACATAAATGGAACGTCAAATTACAAAAGATTCACACGAGCATGCGTATAACAAGGACATCCACATCTTATGAGCAGTGAGTGTCTCACCCAGCAGGATCCACAAGATCCCTGATCTCTGATCTCCTTCATAGTGGGACACAGGGGCCAATTCTCTCTGCTGTCAAAGTTTTTAGGCAACTTCTCGTCCCCCATATACTGAACCCTGGGAAGAAACACACACTTCTTGTAACGTAATTATGTGTCTAAACTAAACTTCAAGCAAAGTTTACAGTGACTTAAGATGAACGGTTAGAGGTACAGCATCCTGCTCAGAGATCCTTCAACTTGACACTGCATTTCACTAAATGTATATATTGCCTGTATGATTAAAGGATGTATGATGAAAGTAGATACTTTCACTGATACGCAAGCATTAGCTGAACTGTAACTGATAGTCCCCCACAGACAGAGACTGTGCATGCGACAGGAGACCCACATGGTTGGCAATCTAGGTCCCTTCAGCAGCGTCCCACAGAGCCTCTTTACATGACTGTAGTCCACATTTTGGAAGTTGTGACCAGCCTGCAGAAAAGATGCAGAAATTTGTTGTCAGAGACTTCAGTGAGAATACCAAGAACAAATTATACTTTGAATCAGGACCACATATGAACATTGTTTGTGCTAAAATACATCATGCTGAACTTAAATCACTTAAAAATACACAGAGCACTTCCAGAAAGTGGTAATCAGGTAAATAGTTTTAAGTTACTCATTAAAATGTATCTTTTAACCTTTGTCGTTCATAAAATACAGTATATGTTTATTTTATCTTTATTATACAGCCATTCTTGAGCATTTTGCTAAAAACATTCTCACTGAAAAAAAAAAGAAAAAAAAAATCTCCTCAAAACTCACCTTCCAGGTAGTGTTGATCTTATTGATGTAGTTGACCATCTCTCTGGATAGAGGTTGAAGATGGGGTCTTGCCAAGCTGACAGACAAGCTGCCTGCCAGTAACAGGAAGGCTGTGTGCCACATTGTGTCTGTGAAACGCAGGATAGAGAAAAGGGAAGTCTGTTCATTCACTTCATGTTATACCTGAAAGGTGAGGTAATTTTATTGCATTTCTCCACCATGCTACAAAACAAACACACCCCACAGCCTCAACCTTTGCTATGGAAAAGGATCTGATTTTCTGTGGTAGAGAGGAATAAATCATAGCATCTACATCACTGACATCATGAATAAAGGAGTATGGTTCCATTAAGGAGCACTCAGGAAACAACCTCAACTGTGGAGAGAGACCTCAGCAATGTAACCGATACAAGCTAGATAAGAGATAATGCTCTGTCATGATTTGATACAAGCACAAGTTATTTCTGAAATCCTCACTTACATTATGAGAGAGCCTTGAAACTTCCCTGCTGACTAGACAACATCGGTGAGGCAGTTTTGTGTGTACACAGAAGTCAAGCAGATAGAACCTCTCATCTCCAATCATGCTAGACAAAGAGGTTCCTCACAGGTAAACAGAGCAGAGACTGACATGCTAAGCTTTGGCAGTCAGCCTAGCATTCCTTAGACCTGTAATTTACATCCAGAGTTCTAACAAGGGAACCAGCGCACACAGTATTCTACTAGGTCAGCCTGTTTAAGGACCATACATGTTTTTAGTGACTTTGTTTGGCGACTGTTTACTTTGGCATAACTGACAAAAAGCTAGTCTAGTGAGGTACCTGTCTCTTTGCTAGGAACACCAAGTGGGAGCACCAGTCACTTGACTCACTCTCTTCAACTGACTGCTCTTCACACATCACATGATTTAATGCCACCAACTAGCATCAGCAAAAAGTACAGAGGGAAGTGAAAGTGGGCAGAAAAAAATCCACTTTATAGACCAGATCACCAAAGTATGTTCATCTGACAAACCCTACAGAAGTGTAAGCAAGGTTTATAGTGGTGGTGTACTCATAAAAGCAGACAAATAGATATTAGTGACTCACTTGTATGGGGGAAATTTTCTGAGACATTGTTATAACATTATTAGATAAAACAGACTTATGCCTGAAAAAATAATTCGGATGTGATTCAGGGAAGTGTGCACTGTGGTGATGAATTGGGTAAAAAGGTTGCATGTGCGAAATGTAAAATTATCAGCAAGAAAAAAAGAAGAAACAGAAAAAACAGAGAGCCTTCTGTTTAGGTAGAAGACAAATTCATTTCTCATGTTAATCAGCAAGCTTCAAAGGTCAAAAATGATTGAATTTCCTGTGTGGGAGGTTTATAGATCAAGCTAGCAACCAAAATACCGCGCGTCCTGCGTTCCAGACACCTTAAGGAGACATTTGATGCCTTTAAAAATGACTCAACAATTTTCTTTTCCACATTCTTATTATGAGACTATCACACTGATTACACATTTGTAACACACTGAATAGTACTGAGATAAAGTTGCCTTATGTGTAACATAACTTTGTATGCTTCAACAATATAAGATGATGAAACCTGACTGCAGCCTTGATAATGCAGCAGGAAGTAGTCTTGGATGGGGCAGTAAACCAATCAGACAATGAATCAGAAAGGCACAAACAAGAATTCCATCAAAACGCCATCAGTGCACAGATACAGGGGGAAATGAAAGACAAAACATCCTATGTCATATCCTGCGGTCTGAAAGTCAGCTCAATGTCCTCACCTGCACTAATCAAGATGAGCCTATTGATAGTTAGAGTTGCGGTGGTTAAATTCCCTTAAAATTGGGTATCACCCTATACAGATTTCCCCTGAATGCAACCTGATATATTTAGTATCTGGAAACTTTGGACATTTCACTAGAATTTCAAATAAAACTTCATGGAGATGGATCCATTGGTGGTTACCTCAGAGTGTAAGAGGTTAACAGATAAAGATACGTTTTATTCATACATTCTGGTTTTCATTGCAATGACATGGTTACACTTGAACCATGGTGTAAGTCTAATCACCCAGTTTCACTTTGGATTTCATCCATTCCTGGAACACAGTCTCAAGTCGCAGCTTCAGATTTCAAGCTTTTCTTTAATGTATTTTTTTAAGTTATTCAGATTCACCAAATTCCCTATCTGAGGTGAGACATCCTCAGTAAGTAAACACATTCCACATGGGAGTTTCCTGTAAGTAGGTCGACCTGCTGCTGGTTTCCCAACTGATAACGTGGGACACAAATAAAAAAAACCCAACATAAATATGAAACCCAAGAATAAAAGTCAAAATCTCAAACGGTCATTTAAGGACACATTTGATCTCGTATTCATATTTTTAATCAAGTATTTCCCACGAGTTGTCTTAACTTGTTTGTGTGCAGCAAACGGTAGAGACATTACGATTGGCATCAAGTATGCAGTTCGAAGCTAAAATGGAGAACAAAGAAGAGCTGATACCTGCAGGTTGTCTGTTGCCGTCCACTGAAGCTTCCGATCACCTCTATGGCAGTTAGTAACAGACAATAACGTATATAAAATCAGACTCCGCCTCTGCTGCGCTTGATTCCGGGAACCATGTGATCCAGTCACATGGATTTTCCTCACGTGATCCACACACCCCCACCTACA